>CM077222.1:6707029-6939529 GCA_039654775.1 Spinibarbus caldwelli | reverse complement strand
TGCTCATTAGCTCCGCCTACTCCCGGAGAACCTGGCAGTTAAGCTGAAGAATTCCAAAGGAGCTCCGTAATTTTGACAGGAAAATACAACAAAAAATATCGTTTACATACCATGCAGAATTGACGCGCTACATGTAAGACTCTTTCGCTCTCTCTCTCTCTACCTGTGAGGAAAAAAGCAAAGAGACGGCGAGTTGTGCACATCACACTAGAGCTTACGGTACATCAAATACAGGTGTACTGCGCATTCATTCAGATGATCTGAAAAATAGCACAGATCGCTTGACGGAGAGGGAACCTCTGAAGCGCTCAAACAGAGTGTTCGACGAGTGAAAATATATCTGTGCTAAACTTATACATAGCCTCCAACTCACACACTGGCGAGTAAAATCTGATTATTTATTAGCCAGTGGCTAATATTAGACATCATTTAGTCGCCCAGGGTGAAGATTTAGTCGCATATACGAGTGAATTACTGGCAATGTGCTAGCACGTTTGTATTTCTTCTACGCTGCTCTAAATAGTGGTTGCTTGTGGCAACACAGCGCAACTTCCTGTGTTTGCATTCTGAGCAGCGAAAAATAATTGATTTCCGATTTGCAGCGTTAAGCAAAGCTAGCGCGCATAACTATAGGTCTTGTTTAAGAAAATGGTATCGGATCGGTACATGGGTTCAAGTACTCGCCGATACCGATGCCAGAATTGTTTGTGGTATCGGTGGAATTTCCGATACTAGTATCGGAATCGGAACAACCCTAACTTTTACTTTTACTCCACTACATTTCCTAATTAAAATGTATACTTTTACTTCGATGCATTTCCCCGAAGCATATTCGTTACTTACTACAAAATAGTCAGAAGAACACAGATGGCAAGAAAGCAGGTTTGACGAATCAGTGGTGTGGCGTTTGCAAGTTAGACTCCTAAAAACAGCTTTGCTCATGTGCAACAAGTGCGCACACAACCGCAGATGATTTCAATTTTCCACCCAAGTTGAGTCTGGGGTGTGCGATACAGCATCATCTGCGATAATATGGTAAGTGTTGTTTTAATGATGTGCGATCTGACATTATCAAGTAGGCTAGGCTATATCACCAAATCACACATCAAGGGCACGCACGTTGATTTGTAAGTCTATTAAAATTCACAATTCCAGGCATTCTAAATTGTAGATGGCAAAAATGCTTCTGTATGCTTTTTATATTTATATAATTTAATATAATTAACTTCTACATCTGTTACGGGGCTGATGAGACGAGAGACGTGCGGATCCATATGCAAGCTTTTATTTAAAGACATAAATACAGGCAGGGTCGAAACAGTGGCAAACAGGTATGGCAGGGACGAGACAAAGAGTAGTCCTAGGGCAAGCGTGGGTCGACGATCGGCGAACAATATCCAACGGGGCAAGGCAGAGCAATAATCCAGGTACACGAGCAATAATCCAAACGAGGGGCAAACAGAGTCTGAACGGCAAGGCAAGGGTTAATCCAGGAAACACGGGAAAACAGGCAAGGCAAGACTAAGACAACTCAGAGGGCTTCGTAGGGTAGCTATCACTAGGATATATGCGTACAATACTCGGCAGAGACAGAGAGGAAGTCCAAGGCTTATGTAGCGTGTGTGATTGCGAGATGGGTATCAGGTGTGAGCATGTGATTAGGGAAATGGCTGCTGGGAAATGAAGTCCGGGGTAGTGTGTGGTGTGAGAGTCAATGTGATGGCAGGGTGACCTCTGGTGGCGAACAAAATGGAGGTCCATGGACCAGATTCATGACAACATCTATCTATATCACACAAAGAGTACAGTTTTCTGCAGATATCATGAACAGATTTAATAATAATTTTATACAAGTTCAGTAAAGCAATAAGTGACTTACATGTTAGATATAATATTGCTTGTTTTTGCTCAATTTTGCCAAAGAAAATAGTTCCAAACAAAGATCACAGCACTGTTTTGCATCTCTGAGCAATGGACGGTGTTTACTTACTGAATGAATCAGCTTTTTGAACGAATCGGTTGAATAAATGATTCAGTGATTCACTCATTAACACAGTCAAATGCTTTGTTTCTGAATGAATCAGTCGTTTGAATGAATCGGTTGAATCTCAATGACTCACTCATTAACAGTCACTTGCTGTCATCTACTGGCGGTTTTAATTTCACATTTTGACTATTTTTTTCATGTTTTAACTTATTTCAAATATCAGTATTCAACGTTTTATGTTAAAAAACAAAACATTAGGCCTATTTATGCATCTGCAACTGCAGTTTAAATCCATCCACGTCCCCTCTGAGATACATAAACTGTAAATACATCTACATGCTATTTCAGATGCAGATTCCAGAAATATTTTCTTATGTTGGAATAAAAGACATTAAGTACCGGATGAAGTGCTTCTTATTCTTACCCAAAAATACAAAATGGAAGAAAGAATTAAAACTGAAAACAATCTTTGCTACTCAAGCTGTATGAATATTTTTTTATATATATTTATTTGGTTCTTTTCCATTTTGCATTTACTTATACTTTTACTTTCAATATTTAAGTACGTTTAAGATTTAAAAAACACTTTTCGTACTTAAGTACAATAAATATCACATACTTTAAGACTTTTACTCAAGTAATATTCTAAACGGTGACTTCAAGTCACTCAAGTCACTCTTCTTGAGGACATCAGCAGCTACAGACTGAAACATTTGTAAGCTTGCACAGTTCACAATTCACTTCAACAGCATGCACAAACCAGGTAAGATTAATTATTTATATTGTGTAAAACTAATATATTTAATGTCAAAATTATATTTATACTGTAATTTTTTTCTCAGATAATGTTTCCTCTTTTCTACAATATTCTACACACAAGACTGTCTCAGCTCATCTTCAGATATTATAAATGGTAACATAAGTTCAGAAGGATGTTGTGATGTTTTATTATCCATTTTTTGTATTGTTTTACTTATCCAATTAAATATTTTCCTTTACTAAACACATTTTATGTATTTTAGGTATCCTGCAGGAATTATGATGAGGCTATGAGGAAAAAGTTTTCATAGTTTCACTCTGAAAAGCCCCAGCTGAAACACTCAATCGCGGTTTTAGCAAAAAATCCAAAGAGAGACAACAGTAAGTTTAGAAATTGACATGATGTAACTTCTTAAATAGGCTATTAGCCTGTAGTGATTATTGTCAACATTAATGTTGTTTTGCAGTTGCTGAAGACAAGGTTAACCGAGACAAACACAGAAAGAGCATTATGGAGGACAGAAATGGTTGAGCTCAATGTAAGATGAGGAAGATGTTGTTGATGTGGACGCTCACAGGATCTACAGTAAGGAATGGAGTCTGCTGGGACACTTCATTTCATATGTTATTTACAGCATTTGTTTGAAATCTTTCATTAAAAGTAGATGTATTTTTACATGTTGTTTTCGGTTGAAATATTTTCTGGCTGTTTTTATGATTTGGATACTATTTACTATTTTCCCCTAATAAAGACAAACAATCAATCTGCCCACCTGGTCAGCAACCAATCACATGATTCACCTGTAAGGTTTTTGGGAGGGGTGTATTCTAAATGTAACTGTTATGTCCATAACTGTCCTTGTGGGAGTGCCTGTGTTTTCCTTTCTTTCTTTCCCTGCATCCCAATGTTCATACTATCCATTCTAAATAGTATGCGAGATTAGAATAAGTGTGTCCCAAAGCATAGTATGTTGAAAAGAGTATGCCAAAAGTCCCCGGATGGTCTACTATTTCAGGTCAATTTTTGAAGTGTGGATCCGTGCACACTCTAATGGCTAAAATTGGCCATAATCCATTGCGCTTTGGTGAAGGATTCGGTCCAGAACTACAAACACGAATAAAACGCGTTAGAAAACCTACAAACGTGGCGGATGTCCAATATCGACAATAGATAGAGAGGTTTACAAAAAGGGGTTTGAGTTACTAATAATCAACATTTAACCTGATAAAAAAAAAAAATATTTATTTATTGTTATATGTCTTATATTTCATCTGCAACAGCAATGTGAACTTCTATAAACATCCTTTTGGTCGTTAACTTTTAAATGCATTATTATGTAGAAAATATGAGCAGAGTTCTCGGCATTAAAGACTGACAGATCAACACGCTACTTCTTTTCTCTCCAATATGGTAGGAAGTTAAATGAAATGAAATGTGGAGGATGTTAACTGTGACAGGATGATTGACAGGCCAGTTTACAGTGACAAGGTGCGTGTATCTATACGACAGAGCCGTCCATTAAAGACGCAGTTGTGTGACGTGATAGTATGTCCCAAAGCTTGTCTACTCTTCTACCACACACTCAAAAGTGTGTACTTTTTCTTCACCAAAAGAGTACATAAGGGCGTAGTATAAGAAGGCACATTGGGACGCAGCATTTCTCTCTCGCTTTCTTGCTCTCTCTCCTTTCCCTGTTGGTCTTTTTAGGCCACCTCCCTTGACTGCTGATTGGCTCATGAAGCTGTCAATCATCATTAACCGACGTGATGCTGACCTATCCGCTGCCAGTAAAGTTTCTGTCGGCAGATAAAAGGACACTGAAAGAAGTGAATGGAGACCTCTTTTGCTCCCATATTACTCATTTTTGACTTGCTTTATTTGTTTATGCCAAAATCCTTTGTGTTTTGTTCTGACATTCTTGATCCTTACCACTTTTTCATTTGGTTTACTGTAGTTATTGTTACTTTGTTACTTTGATGGCGTTGCTCTTTGAGCTTTGATGAGCTTATGCTCTTTGACGTTTTTTCTTTACTGAAGAGGAAGGTGGATAGGAAAGATGTCGTGCGACTTCCATTGCGCAACATTTAGGTAGCTCTGTGTATAGACACCCCAGGTAAGAGGTGAACGCCACCCCCTGTTTGCTTTGTTTGGTTAGTTGAGAGTAGGGAAGTATATGGCGCTTGGCGCTGAAGATTTATTATTTTTTTCTTTTAGTTAGGTTAGAGGTTTAAATAAGGTAGAATTGTTTTTGTTTCTTTCTTTCTTTTGGCGTCACTAGCGTCCCCTTTCTCGGGTTGATTTGCATAGTTTTGTTCATTTTCTTGTCTTTTTTTTTGTTTTCTGAATTGTAAATTTGTACATATTGGTTATCTCTTTATTATTTATATTTTTGTAAGTATATTTTATGGTTATGGATTCTTTTCACTTTGTACATTAAATCACTTTCGTTGGCAGTTTGTTGTCCTGCATTGTCTCTTGCCGCCTCCATCGTTTTACAGATTTACCACAATCTCAATGTTACTCCTTTTTCCCCTAGACCATCTTAAAAGGGTCGTAACATTTAATGGGGGCTCGTCCAGGATATCAATTAATCCCAAAATCGTGATAGTTGTGGTAACTTTGTAGATGTGTTGGTGGCAAAGAAGGGACATTGCATCATTTGGTGTATTGTGACAGTATAGGACTTACTGATGCAGTCTGGTAGTGTTATGCTTATTGGTTGGTTATTCATTGTGGAAGTGTTTAACTTGCAAGATTTTGTTACCAGCCCATCTGTAGAGCAGATTAATTTGTACAGGAAGCAGGAGTTATTGCAGATCGCAGACTATTTTCAGATTCTTGTAAGTAAACAGTCTCTTAAGAAAGAGAAAAAACAAATACTGATCTTGCATTTGAGTGAGTTGCAGGTGTTGCCTACATCAAACGTTGGGGGTGTTGAAACGGGCAGAGATGTTAACGTGGATGGCGTGGCTCTGGCACAATTCAGTTCTGGGGAGAAGGACAAGCGGAGTGGCGGAGCTGATACTAATGCGGAGGCCGAAGCCAAGGCCGGCTTACCACCGTTTGAGCCGTTTTCACCCAGTTTTGTTGATTCACGTGAAGGCACGCGACTGAAGGTCCAATAAAGTCACTTTTCTATGAAGGTTTTGGGTGGGATAAATCACAAGTTGTGAATGAAATGACTTTTTTGAGGAAAGTCTGTGTGTTCAGTGGCCCAATAGCTGTCTGGTTTAGGGGTGGGTTTAGTTGCAAATCAGCCGATCCAGTTTAACATGAATAACCAAAAGAGGAGGGCACAGTGGGACAAAGGTGTGAACACCCCCTTCATTTAAGGGATTACTTGCCATGGCAACAAATGGCTGTTGCACAGTAACCTACATCCGAATTGGTATGTATCTGGCAGTATACAGACCCATGGTATTTCCGTGTCGGGTCAGTAATACTCCCAGATTTGTCCAAAATTCTGCGGTGTTTACTGGTCTGTATACAGCTCTTTTCATGCAGTGGTATGTAAAGGCAAACTTCTGATGTTTTAACTGAAATGCAACATTATATGCAACACATGCTACATTCTCCAGGTTCATATTCAGAGTAAATTGAAGAACTTATTCTGATTTTTATTTTTTATTTATTTTTTTTTTTTTTAAATAAATCTCCGACCAGGGATGTACAGGACAATGAATTATTGTGATAATATATTTAGCACTACTGAATAAAGGCTGAATGCTAGATAATAATGTTAAAATAGTCAATGTATTTATGTTAAAGTGAACCATGTCACATGATATACTATACATCCACTCAGACAGCATTATCTGAAACTCAATCCTAAAACGTTGATATTTAAGAGACGCTACAGTGCTCTCTCTCTCAACTTAAACAACATAAGAACCCCATGAGACGAACTCCACAGGTTAAAGCAAAAATACACAGTCATAAGATGTCTTAAAAACGGGCTGTCTGGGGAATGGTCTGAGGCCTCATTTGATGTGTTTCCTCTATCCTTTTTAAGAGTAAAGGTCACTGGTTTTGCAGTCACCTGTTCAGGCCGACTGACATTCAAAATTTCATAGCTTGTGGCTTTAAATGAAATCCCAGAGTAAAAACCATCCATCCCTTATCAAAAAAAAAAAAATAAAAAAATAAGGCCCGCACTGCTTCTACAGAGAATTCACATCTTCCTGCAAGGTTTCTGGGTCTTCAGAAAAGACATCAAAGTCCACATTTAACCTTTATCGGCGCAGGAAAAACGATAGGCTGGAATATTGTCTATGAGGCTTATGATGGCCGTCTACACGCCATGATAAGGAGGAAAACGGTAAGTGATGACACCGAGGAAGGGGGAAGTGTCGCTGTCATAATGTGCAGTGGTAATTATCAGTCTTACTCTCTCCGGGCGCCGAGCCGAGCTCCTCGACGTGCCGAGGAGCCGCTGTATTTACATCATCTGCCCCAGGCATCTGCCGCAGCCTTGCGAGAGTATGAAATTGAGTTTATTTACGCCACCCACTCTTAGTACCGCACAATATCACTCATCACGATTCTCTGCAGGAAAATCACACACGCAGCGGGCCGATAAGAGTCCAACAATCAGACGTGCTTTATGTGTTTAGACTGGATTGTGATGTAAATGATGGTCGTTTGATGTCTTTTAATCAACTTGTGCTGTTAACCTGCAGCCTGCTTCAGAACACAGGAATGGAAACGGCTGTAGTGCGTGAAGCCTTTGGACTACAGGCGTCATTGTGGTCTCTTTTGGACTTTTGAGAGTTTGTTATGCATTAAAGTCATGCAGGGAAAAATAAATAAATAAATAAATAATATATATATATATATATATATATATATACATACAGGCAATTTATTTGTATTATACGGCGCTCCTAAGGGGACATGATGATGTACAAAAAATGCAATGGGGGAAAAATATGCTTTCCCTCAAGAAACTGTTTTGCATGTAAAAGTTCTTCATTCTCATAAAAAAACGTCTCGGTTATGTATGTAACCCTCGTTCCCTGAAGGAGGGAACGAAGACATCACGTCGGATGACCGACGAAATTGGGATCTCGCCAGAGAGACCAATCCACTTCGAGTGTAACTAAACGAGCCAATGGACATTGGCATGCGATTATTGCATCCAGCTGCCACTGATCACAGCGTGAGCATAAGGCAGCTGGTGCACTGCATCAATTCATACTTTGGCTGAGAAGCCGAGCCGGTGACCCGGCAGCTCAGCGGTGGTACAGCAACTGTGGCGACGGGACGTGACGTCTCCGTTCCCTCCTTCAGGGAACGAGGGTTACATACGTAACCGAGACGTTCCCCTTTCAGTCGGTCACTCCGAGTCACATCGGATGACCGACGAAATTGGGATCCCTACCAAAGCGCCACAGGAGCTGCCCCTTCCAGCGCCCTGTGTAGGCCTCCTTATCCTTCCTATAAGGCAGACGATAGGACTGGGCTCTACACAGAGAAGGTCAACTACTGTTGTTCCTTGAGCAACCCCAACAGTAGGACTAGGATAACACTGGGAAGCGTGCCCTTCCACTTGGAAAAAGAGTCCGCTCCGCGTCTGGACGCCGGACTGCTGGAGGACTCAACAGGGTTTGCCTGGTTAAGGAACTCTCTGGAGAATTAGGTGTAAGGACGCCGCAAGCCGACTCTGAGCCGACCCTCTCAATGTCACTACCCGTTTGAGGTGAGAACACAGGAGGAAACCGGTTCGACACGTAGGCTATAAAACCTAGCGAACGTGTTGGGAGTCGCCCAACCCGCAGCTCTACGGATGTCTGCTAGCGAGACACCACGAGCCAGCGCCCAGGACGATGCGACACCCCTAGTGGAGTGAGCACGCAACCTGAGCGGGCAAGGCACACCTTGTGCTTCGTAAGCCAAGGTGATGGCATCCACTATCCAGTGGGCCATCCTCTGCTTGGAGACAGCCTTCCCCTTCTGCTGTCCTCCGTAACAGACAAAGAGCTGTTCTGAGGTCCTGAAGCTCTGAGTTCTATCCATGTACTGATGCAGTGCGCGTAAAGGACAGAGCAAAGCTAGGGCTGGGTCTGCCTCCTCCAGGGGAAGCGCTTACAGGTTCACTCCCCGGTCCCTGAAGGGAGTGGTAGGAATCTTGGGCACATAGCCGGGCCGGGGCCTCAGTGTTGCACTGGAGTCAGTCGGCCCAAACTCAAGGCACGACTCGTCGACCGAAAATGCCTGCAGGTCCCCCACCCTCTTGATTGAGGCCAACGCAGTCAGGAGTAGGGTTTTCATAGAGAGAAACTTCAACTCAACTGACTGCAACAGCTCAAAGGGGGCAGTTTGTAGGGCTCTTAGCACCAATGCCAAATCCCAAGAGGGAAGGGAGGGAGGCCTCGGAGGTTTTAACCTCCTGGCCCCCCTAAGAAACCTGACAACCAGATCGTGCTTCCCCACCGACCTCCCCTCTATGGGCTCGTGGTGGGCAGAAATAGCAGCAACGTATACCTTAAGGGTGGAGGGGGACAGCCTACGTTCCAACCCTTGTTGCAAAAAGGAAAGCACGGCTCTGATCGAACACCTCCGGGGGTCCTCATGGTAAGAGCAACCCCATTCGATGAACAGGTTCCACTTCAGCGCATTGGCCCGTCTTGTAGATGGCGCTCGTGCTGAAGCGATAGTGAGCGCTACCTCCTGGGGCAAGTCACCTAGAACCTCCGTGTCCCGTCCAGGGACCACACATGGAGTTTCCACAAGTCTGGACGCGGGTGCCAGAGGGTGCCCCATCTCTGAGAAAGCAGATCCTTCCTCAGAGGAATCGGACAGGGAGGGGCTGTCGCGAGGAGCATGACTTCCGGGAACCAGGTCCTGATGGGCCAATATGGAGCCACTAACAGGACCTGCTCCTCGTCCTCCCTGATCTTGCACAGTGTCTGTGCCAGCAGGCTCACTGGGGGAAACGCATACTTGCGCAAGCCCTGGGGCCAGCTGTGTGCCAGTGCATCCGTGCCGAGCGTTGCCTCGGACAGGGAGTAGAACCACTGGCAGTGGGTGGTTTCTGGAGACTCAAACAGGTCTACCTGAGCAACTCCGAATCGACTCCAAATCAGCTGGCCACCTGGGGATGGAGTCTCCACTCCCCAGGAAGTGCTGCTCGAGACAGTTCGTCGGCCGCCTGATTGAACACTCCTGGGATGTGGATGGCACGAAGGGACCTCAGATGTTTCTGACTCCAGAGGAGGAGGTGGCAGGCGAGTTGCGACATGCGACGGGAGCGCAAACCGCCTTGCCGGTTGATATACGCAACGGTCGCAGTGTTGTCCGTATGGACCAGAACGTCCCTGCCACGAAGGCAACATCTGAGGTGGCGCAGGGCAAGGCGTACTGCCAGCAACTTGAGGCAATTGATATACCAACGCAGAAGGGGGCCAATCCCAACCCCTGATACTGCGTGCCCGTTGTACGTGAATACCACAGCCTGCCTGGATACCTGCTCCAGAGGCACTCCTGCCCGAAGGAACGAAGGATCTGACCACGGGCTGAAAGACTTGTGGCAGGCCAGTGTAATCTGAACCCAGTAAGTACCGCGTTTCCACGCCCACCTCGGGATTCGGCCATGGAGCCAGTGCTGAAGTGGTCTCATATGGAGCAGACCGAGCGGAGCTATGGCCGCAGCTGCCGCCATATGCCCCAGGAGCTTCTCAAAAAGTTTCAGTGGGACCGCTGTCCTGCCTGATAAAGTCTTGAGGCAGTTCAGCACCGACTGAGCACATTCCTGGGTGAGGCGTGCTGTCTGGTTGACCGAATCCAACTCCATGCCGAGAAAAAGATTCTCTGTATTGGCACGAGTTTGCTCTTTTCCCAACTGACCCGAAGGCCCAACTGGCCGAAGGGCAGGACCTTGTACTGATATGCCCGACCGTCGAACGCGAATCGCAGGAATGGCCTGTGTCGCGGGAGAATCGAAACATGAAAGTACGTGTCCTTCAGGTCGATTGCTGCAAACCAATCTAGGGGACGGATGCATTCAAAAATGCGTTTCTGCATCAACATCTTGAACGGCATCTTGTGAAGTGCACGGTTCAAAACTTGCAGATCCAAGATCGGTCGTAACCCACCGCTTTCCTTGGGTACAATGAAGTAGGGGCTGTAAAACCCCGACCTCATATCGGCTGGAGAGACCGGCTATATTGCGTCCTTCGCCAGCAGGACTGCAATTTCCGCACGCAAGACAGGGGCATCGACGGCCTTGACTGAAGTGATCCGGATGCCCCTGAACTTGGGGGGACGCCGGGCGAACTGAATCGCGTAGCCGAGTCTGATGGTCCGCAGGAGCCACCGAGACGGACTGGGGAGCGCTAACCAGGCTCCGAGAGACCGCACCAACAGGACCAACGGAGCCACCGTCGTGCCCGCGGTGGGGCAGCAAGGTGGAACACAGGGACTGGCCCCAGGGCCTGTGACGGCCTGGCCTGTGACGGCAGGGGGCGGGGTCTGGGTGTGTAGTGTAACACACCTGATTTCTCCTCGTGTGGGAGGAGACACAGGAACCTGACTTGAGGCTTGTGACAGCCCGGCTTGTGACGACTTGAACCGGGGACTGGAGTGCTACCGCCCTTACCTGGTTCCACGAATGGGCAGGAGGGTTGCTCTTGGGCAACCACCCGCTGCCTGCTGGCGAGAGAGGAGGAGGGAAGCGATCCTGTGATGCACGGATCACCACTCTCCTCATCTTAAGACCCAGAGATTGAGGAGACTGCTCTTTACTGATGTTTTGGGTACCGCTGGCTGCTGGGCCAGCGGCGGAACAAAATGAATCAAAAGATACTCCACCCGGCCCTCCTCCGGGGGAGGGAGTGGTGCAGTCACCATCTCCCGACGAGCAGTCTCCTCCACCTCTGGGTCGACCGTCCCAGGCCCTCTTGCACTTGCTGCCAGGTTTGGCGGGGGCCTGGACGGGCTGGGCGTCCTGCCTGTGACCGGCTCCACGACGCTGCCTGGTGGAAGGCTGCTGCGGCTGCGCGGGAGCGAGGCGGCCGCAAGGGGGCGCCCACGGCTACGAGCAGGCTGAGTGGCTGCAGCAGGTTTCCTCCGGCGCATGATGTGTTTGCCTCAGTCTGCTTCTGGGCTGCCGAGAACTGCTGGACAAAGCTCTCGACAGCGTCGCCAAAAAGGCTGGTCTGTGACATGGGAGCATTCAGGAACTGTACCTTCTCCTGCTCCTTCATGTCAGCGAGACACAGCCAGAGATGGCGCTCCTGGACCACTAGCGTGGACATTGCATGACCCAGAGACTGTGCGGTCACCTTCGTCGCTCGAAGCGCGAGGTCCGTCACACCACGCAGCTCATGTAGAACCGCCAGGTCGTGAGCACCCTCGTGCAGGTCTTTCAGGGCTTTGGCCTGGTGGACCTGCAGTAACGCCATGGCGTGGAGGGCAGAAGCCGCCTCCCCACAGGCTCTATAAGCACTGCCAGTTAGACCTGACGAATACTTACAGGCCCGTGAGGGGAGACACGGGTCACCCCGCAGGGTGGGAGCGGCTGTTGGACACAGTTGCATGGCCACAGACCGCTCCACTGAGGCGATGCCCACATACCCCAAAGCGGCCCCACCATCAAGGGTGGTGAGAGCGGAGGAACCACAAGATTTGTTTCGGGCAGTGAAAGGTGCCCTCCACGAACTTGTCAGCTCCTTATGCACTTCCGGAAAGAATGGCACCGGAGGGGGGCGCTGAGAACCAGCGCGACCCCCACCGAGAAACCACTCGTCCAGCCTCGAAGGATCGGGACGCGGTGGAGGATTCCACACGAGCCCGACATTCTCAGTGACCCGGGAAAGCATAGCCGTCATCTCTGGGTCTGGCTCAGACAACGCTACCACACCCGAAGGGGGCAACGCAGCCGAGTCGTCATCCCCGGAGAGAGAGGGCCCGCCCTCCGATGCAGTGATCGACATCTGGTCGTCAGAGGGGGCACCGAAGGAAACGCGTGGCCAGCACGCTCCTTCGGCAGCTCCACCGGCTGCGGAATGCTTGAGGGGTGAGGAGCTCCACTTGGGGAAGCCCTCACCATAATCCTCAAATCACCTGACTCCACCGGATTCAGCGCGCACGCTGGATCGCGGCAGAGGCAGAGGGACTCCGCCATGTTTGACACAGCGGAGTCCGCACTCCGAGATGGTCATGTCCCCGCAAGAAGAACATGAACCATCCACAAAAGCCTCCTCAGCGTGCTGAATACCCAGACACGTGAGACAGCGATCGTGACCGTCCTGAGGCGCCAGGAAACGACCACGCCCAGAAACGCACGGGTGATGAGACATCTTTAAAAAGACGGGATCACCCGTGTTACTCTTTTAGAGAAATTGCTCTTTCAGAGAAATGCTCTTTTAGTGCTGAAGCACGCAGGGGAGCTGGCCACCGCACACTCCTAGTCAGCAGGAAGACGATCTTTCTCTCCTGGACACCGTGACCACCACTGCTGCGCCGTAACGCCCACACTCGTTCGCAGAACACTCTTTTGGAAGGGAGAGCAGTAGCTTCAATCACTACCGCTCGGCTCCAAAACAAAAGGATGAATTGATGCGGTGCACCAGCTGCCTCTTATGCTCACGCTGTGATCAGCGGCAGCTGGATGCAATAATCTCATGCCAATGTCTATTGGCTCGTTTAGTTACACTCGAAGTGGATTGGTCTCTCTGGCGAGATCCCAATTTCGTCGGTCATCCGACGTGACTCAGAGTGACCGACTGAAAGGGGAACTTAATGTTCTCGTTTTTTTTTTTTGTTGTTTTTTTTTTAATTCCCCCGAGAAACTTTGCATTCTCTTGCAAAAGTATTGTTCAATACTTTCACATTTACCCACAAAAATGTCACATTTCTCCACAAAAATTTTCCTTGTATGGCGTTTGTTTGCAAAACCACTGAAATATACTTTTTCTTCCAGCCTAAATTTACAAGTTTTGATAGCAAAATTTCTCTGAAATATTCAACATTTTTGCAAGCAAACATAAAAGCACTGGCATGTAGTTTTTCATTCCACTTAATATTCAAAGTTATGCTATACGAACAACATATTTAAGGGGAATGCACAACCTTTTGAGAATGAATGCAAAGTTTCTCAGAAAAATGTAAAATATTTGTGGGCAAATGTAAAAGGATTAAAATATATTTTTTTCATCCCACTTCACATTAAAAGTTTTGCTAGCGAACAAAAAGTTTCTCAGAGAAATGCAGAACTTTTTGCAAACGAATTGACAGTTTCTTAGAGGAATGCAACATTTTTGTGACTGAATGCATAAATAGCGAAATCTAGTTTTTCCTCGGTAGCATTAGCATTAAAGATATTCAAGGGGGGAACAAATCATAAATCTGCTCTTGTTTATGTGGAAATGGCATCAAAGTCTGACCATGTTGATAAGAAATTTTATTAGATATTTAGAGATGTTAAAGATTACAAGGTGTGTTGTGACCAAAAAAACAAAACAAAAAAAAAACAATGGTTGGTTAACAAAGGAAACATATGAAAATGCTTCTATTTTAATTGTTTAATGTAGTTTGATCATTACCTTCTCAGTTATTAAAAAAAATAAAAAAGTAATAATCAAAGTCTGATAAAATGTTTAATATTTCAATAAAGAATGACTCATTTTCACATGATGTTTTACATTTAATTACCCTTTAGAACAGTGATTTTCAATCCTGTTCCTCGGGACCCACTGCTCTGTACATTTTGCATGTCTCCCTTATCTGACACACTCATTTGAGTTCATGGAGCTCTTTCCTAATGAGCTGATGATCTGAATCAGGTGTGTAAATTAGGGAGACATGCAAAATGTACAGAGCTGTGGGTCCCCAGGAACAAGTTTGAAAACCACTGCTTTAGAAGATTTAGACTAAGTAATTCCATTATATAGGCTATTTATATAGGCTATATATAGGCTACACACACACACACACACATACATACAAACACTGGATTTTCCTTTCAGTTCAACTTTGGGATCCCAAATCCCAAAACAAAAAAGCCAATCTTTTCAACTTGGCCTCAGACTTCTGGATATAAATATGCGTCTACTACCTGCTTAAGCCACTGACAACAAGCTGTGTCGGTATATTTGCTGGCGGGAATCATCCAATGTAGATAATCTGCACAATTTAAGAGAAGATCTTGTTGAAAATCCAGAGTTTATCTCACAGCGAACAAGGCGATTAAACACGGCAGCTTTGCAAATCCCAGCAGCTAGCCATTGTTTTCGATTAACCTTCACCAACAGAATAGCTTGAAGGAATGCTTAAAAGACACTGATCTGCAGCTGAGGTCAAGAGACAGGAAATAAGTGAACAGTTCCCTCTGGAAAACACCAGAGAACATCCCTCCTCCTCTGAATGTGGAGACTGGGATGAAGACATTAGTTTGCAGTGTTTCAGTATAAAACGACCCATTCGATTTCTCTCTTTCTCTACAGCCATTTTGAGTTCTCTATTTGTACTTGCCTGAAACAACAATCTCTGCATCTATGAAAATCTGTAGGCGTCCTGCACCATTCTGAAGTCATTCTGTTACATGGGGACTGGGTTGTGAGAGTCTGTGGTTTACCCTGTTATCAAAAGAACAGAAAACAGAAAATTAGCCCTAATTATATCACCCACCCATCTGCAGCACAGACTCATTCCACCACAAACTGCCAATTTGGCAGCGACACAACATCTCAATATAGACAAAGAATGTGACTCCAGGGATTTATATAAATGTTGTTGACATGTCAATTACACAAACTGGATGATTTGGCTCTAAAATGCTCTTTAAATCGATGTTTTGCACATTTTGTCTCACAGTTTAATACTTTTAAGGACGTGTTGTTTTAGAGTAAACATTGTTCTTTTCTGAAGGCTTCAACTTCATGGGAGGCTTCACAATTATTACTTATTGGCAAAATGTGGGAGGGAAAAAAAACAAAATTGATATGTAAGAAACATCATTACTCTGGAAATTTAATTTTAACCATTAGACAAGTGGCCACTTAGACATTGATTGTTAATTTGACTCATGATGAACAAACCATTCTGACCAGCTCAATTGATTCACTGAAAAGGTCTGATTCAAAATAACTTTGTTCATGAATCAGACTTGAACCAAGAAGGTTATCAGTAAATTAGTTTGTTCCACATACAAACCTATTGTATGACTTCAGAAGACTTGAAAATGATGCACAAGTCATATGGACCACATTTATAAACCCTTAATGGTGCTTTTGCTTCCTTTCTGAACTACTGTTCTATTCCTGTAGACCAAGACAATTCTTATAATAAACTTCACTGAAGGTAACTTTCTTTGGACATGATGTTTTTTGTTTTTATTTTATTTTATTTTTTTTAGTATTTTTATATGTTCAGGCTGCAGATCAGCACTAAATTCATTCAGCATGGGAGGCATATGGCCATCTGGCTAAAGGCGGCAAAGACATTTCACATGCTTTTAGCCTGCGGCCATAAGAGCACATGACCATTTAGGGCCATTTGAACTGAAGTTTATCAACTATGTGATTGTGCCAAATGGCAGAGCGAAGCTGCAAAGATTACAGGAGCCGAGCCAAGAAGAGGAACGTGTGGGTATTGAGTGAAAACTGTGTGATGATAATAATACAGAGAGAGAGAGAGAGAGAGAGAGAGAGAGAGAGAGAGAGAGAGAGAGAGAGAGAGAGAGAGAGAGAGAGAGAGAGAGAGAGAGAGAGAGAGAGAGAGAGAGAGAGAGAGAGAGAATGGCTCTCATTCACTAACAATTGCAAGTATTCTTCTAAAATTGTTATTTCTTCTAAAAATGTATTTTCTTACATGATTGGCTGCATTTTTTTTTTTTTTTTTTTTTGCCCAGATTGAGCTGTACTGCACGTAATTTTCATTTCTCTGAAGATTCTGAAGGATTGACTTATTACTTTTCTCTCTTTGAAAGAAATTACAACTTTCATTCTGCAAGAATGCATTAAAATGAAATGAATTCAATTTTTATTAATCAAAGAGTCCTGAAAAATGTATTATGGTTTCCACAAAAAAATATTAAGCAACACAACTGTTTTCAACATTGATAATAACAACATGTTTTTTGAGCACCGAATCAGAATGTTTTCTGAAGGATTGTGAAACTGAAGACTGGTGGAGTAATGATGCTGAAAATTCAGCTTTGCGTCTCAGGAATAAATTTAATCTGAAATCATATTTAAATAGAAAACAGTTATTTTAAATAGTAATAATATGTCACAATATTACTGTTTATCTATCTAAATAAAGTAAAATATAAAAACCTTGTATTTTTAATTTTTATTTAATTTTAATTTAACTTTATGTACTTTAAGTTTTTCATCAGATATCTGGTTAGTGTTTTCAGCAAAAGTTTCTTCAGTGCACTAGAAAAAAATCCAAAAGAGAGAAACGGTCTCAGCATAACCAGCACATCACTGATTCAGTTCAACAGACTACATGTCCTGTTCTAGACTTAAGTGGCCTCAATTTATCCTTACTATAATTGTCTTTATCTTTTAAAATCTTTTGAAATCCCCAATCTAAAAAAAAAAAAAAAAAAAAAGCATCATGCATTTCTTTGGAACTTCATCGATCTCTCTCAGAAAGTTAATCTATGAGTTCTGCATGCATGATTGAGCTCATCCAACATATTTTAGAAAGGATAATTAGACTGCATTTTCCACCAAGCACATTATGTCTCCTCCATCTTCAGTTTCACTTAATTGACCTTTAAAGATGCTGTTCAGGTTCTTTGTGGAGCCTCTGGTCACTGTGAACTTAAGCATGTCCTTCATTTCTACTTTTGTGTTTTACAAATATAACAGCATATAACTTTGGAACAACATGAGGGAGAGTGAATAATGAAAGAATGTTTATTGTTGAGTGAATTGTTCCTGCAGCTTGTGTTTAATGAAGATAAAAGTTGATTTGATATCATGTGGCGCAACGTGTTCATCGTTAAGTTTCTTGAGAGAACTTCTTTAAATTTGGAACCTCCTAAAAGAGATTGATTCGATTTTCCGTGATCTTGCACGCAGCAAGGTGCAAACACAAGATGCGGAAGTGATGCGTCTACAAAGCAAACAGGAATGACTCAATTCTTAAGGTTCATGGCCCTCTGAAACCTTACGCCCGTGTGTGGAGGATGAATCTGTTCCTCCTCTCATTGCTTTTGATCCAAAAATAAAATAAAAAATGGCACAACTCCTACAGAACTACATACCAGCCAAACGGTATAGCCGTGCATCCAGCATGAGTGTGTAGACCAGCTGAGAGAGATGTGCATTTGAACTCCAGTGTTTCAAAAAAAAAGCCAGAACGCCCACTCACAAACTGGAGAGGTTCATCTTTCTCTTTTTAGATCTAAAATGCACATTCACAGTCATTTATTGTTCATGCGTATAATAATAATATTAAACGGCATAGCTAAACACACATATAACTCTGATGTCTACAAAGCCTCTTCAGGTGAACCTCACATAATGTATGGGTCACATTTTAGACCAAAATATACATCAATAATATAATATTATACATTTTTAATTGAATAAATACAGCCTTGGTGAACAAAAGATTTTTTTTTTTCAAAAACAACAACAACAACAACAATAATAATAATAATAATAATAATAATAATAAGAAGAAGAAGAAGAAGAAGAAGAAGAAGAAGAAGAAGAAGAAGAAGAAGAATAACAAATTAATAAAATGTATTATATAATAACAAATATATTATTATTATTATTATTATTATTATTATTAATGACAATTATAATTTTAATTAATATTTACATATAATAAATTTTTGAAAAATATAATAATGTCATTTATTATTATTATTATTATTATTATTATTATTATTATTAAATTGCCCAACTATAATTTTAAAAATGTCATTATTAATTACTTTTTTATTAATTTGATTATTAATGAACTGATTTTTACCGTACATTTCTGCCATATGTACATCAGCTTGACAGTCACCACTGATAAGCTACTATTAAATATATTGTAGAAACTTTTTTTTTTGTAAAGCTGCTTTGCAACGATTTGTATCGTGAAAAGCGCTATACAAATAAACTTGAATTGAATTGTATTTAATTAAATTAAATTACAATTAAATATTAAATTTTAAAATAATAATAATGTAATATTTTTATAATTCAATTACAATTTTAAATTAAATTAATCTTTAAATTTAATTAATTTTATGTAATTTTTATGTTTTCTTTTATTAATTTGATTATTAATTTTATTTAATACATAAAAATCACTTACATTTAAACATTATTTTTATATAAATTTGATTATTAATTGTATTTAATTAAATTATGAATTAAATATGTAATTATTACCTGCTTTCTTGAAATAAGACCATTATAAATAGTTATAAAAAACACCTCTTTTTGTTATTCTCAAAAATTAAAGAACTGACTCCAAATAATAATAATAATAATAATAATAATGAACTGAAATAATTGTATTTGTTTATTTTTTAATTATTATTATTATTATTATTATTATTATTATTATTATTATTTTCTTTGCATTAATAAAAATACTCTTTCAGGTCCATGAAAAAATAAGGAATATTAATGCAATGCAAAGAAATCTTAATGGTCCTAAAAACAGGCCTTCTTAAGTAAAACATCAATTTCTTTATGATTTTGCCATGAAAAATTACTCTGGCGACATGCTTGACAGGTTTTGTGAGATTCACCCTTTGCTCCTATAAGTCAGACTCATCCGTATCCCGTCTTCCGCTTCCACTCAAACCCTCCTGTGAGTCTCAGAGGACAGACTGATGAGTTGCTGCTGGTCGGGGGTGATTATTTTGGGGCTTAAAGTTGCTGAGCAGGCAGTACAGGAGCTCACGAGTGTCAGAAAGCGTCTCGTCCTGACGCCCATCACAGCCGCTGCTGGGGTGACATGAACCTAACAGATGGTTCATCAATGTCACCTCGTAACTCTGGAGCGGAGCATGAGGAAGCAGGCGACGGCAGACACCTAGAGAGCTGGAGGGATGAATGCCCAGGGATCACGATGCCACCAAATGCCATTAACCTTCACTGAGTGTATGGACAAAAAAAAAAAAAAAAAAAAAAAGCAGGGGAATCCATCTGTCAACTCAATAAGCTGCAGCTTTTTTGTCTGTAAACTACTGAAAAGGCAACATTCATCCACTGGACAAATCAAAAACACTCATTTAAAACTAATACAGTCTCTAAAGATAACATGAGTGATGTTTGCCCGTGCAAAACTCACATTCACAACACTAAAGTGGGTGGTTACCAGTGTGTTGCTGTATGGTTGCTAAGGTGTAAAAAAATAAATACAAAAAAAAAAAAAAAATTAAAAAAAATTTTAAAAAAATTGTTTTTCATTTATAAAGGTCTAAAAAACTTACCGAATGATACTTTAGTGCACTTCCTGCAAATATGGAAAAAATAAATGGTCTCAATTAAATATGTGCAGTTTCACATGGTTAGTGCAAATTGTCACACGACCAAAGCAGTTTAATTCTTGTTTGCATTATGAGAAGATGATGACTGCATCAAAGCTCCAAAAGGAAAGGCTATTAAAACATGTTAACATAAAGATATGACAAAGATTTCTGGTACACATTATATTTAGGGTGTCTAGTATTAATATATGAATTCACATATGTTTTGTTGAGTGTGGTCATAGAATGAGTAAACACTTTTCCACAAAAAAAATATTTTTTGATATTTCAAAGGATTACTAATGACACATCATTTGGATATTTTCATGTCTGGGAAAAATTTGGGATTAAACGGAAAAGCTAAATTACCTTTGACTGGTTGCTTTACATGTCAGTCAGATGGTCTTTTTAAATTATTGGCCAGAATGCAATGGTTTTTTGTTTTGTTTTGTTTTTTACCTGTTTTATAGTCAAACAGTATGACAGGTTAATAAACAACAAGCCATAATAGTTATTCATTTCTGTAATACAAATAATTCTACAGTGCAGAACAGTAGCATCATAAATTATAGCTATGTGTATGATAACACGGTTACATCATTATGATATCATATGTAGGTCATTTGAAACACACTATGCTAGCGGCTAAACCGCACTAGAATATGCAGACACACTATTTGAAATAAAACATGTTTTCTCCTCAGAGACAGAGGTGAGGACAGCGAGCCAGGCCTGAAAATTGGCTGGAATTGATCACCTGGCTCCACTAGCACTGTCATATATTTCTATTAATCCCAATTTGCTGTCTTCTGTCAAGGCAGACAAATGTTCCATTTATCTCAGTTCTGTTTCTGCACTTCAGACGCACATGGTGAGTGAGTTATATTGACGCATTAAGACCGACTCCTTGCATGCAGTAAGAGTGAAGCGACATAAGAATATAATATACATTAATTGCTCATTATTTCAGTGCTGCCAGATATTGTGAAGGATTAACTTTTATTCAAGATGAAGTATGGTTATATTTTTTTTACATTAACTAAGCCTACTCCTTTCTCAGCACATATCCCATTCATACGGTTTGTGTTGCTATCTGACTGCACATATTCCACTTATTGCATGGCTACTTAATAAATAAATAAATAAATAAATAAATAAACGAACATGAAATACTGATTTGAGTCAAAATTATTTTATCATGTGTGAAGAAAGAGAGCATAAAATATTATGCAATTTATACATACATATTTAACCAGATAATGTCCTGACTGTCCAATCAGAATCGAGTATTTATGTAAGTCGTGTAATAATCCTGATTACACCGATATGAATGCAACATCCAGATCCATTTAGCCTCTCTGTGTGTTTAACACGATTATTTTATGAAGCTTTCAGCATTTGACCTATGAATAATATAATAAACAATTTAAAAGGGCAAGTAGGGATATAATATAAAGCATATCTGCTTATGTCTACTGCTTGAAAATGAAGGTTGTCAGAATTTTAGGTTTGTAGGTCAGGCCGGGCTGGTATCCAACAGGATTGAGGGATTTCTCTTAACTAGACTGTGCTTTACTAAAGGGTACAAGTAATGAGCTGGCTTTGATTAAATAAGATAAAGCTCTCGTTTTGGGACAGAGACTGGTGGGACGTATCCTCATCCTGCCCCTACAAAAATACAGCTGAATACAACACGCACAACATCAAACACAAACAGAGAAAATAATTTCTGTGTGGCAGGTGTGTTTCATTTTCAAGTGTTATGACCCACGCTCAGACTGATAGGTCACAACAACAGAACAGAAACAAAAGAAAAGAAACTAGCCTCAAAATAACTTTGGTGTTGGTACAGAGCTACGACGTAAACATATCAAGCGCCACCGGAGATTGGGTTAAAAGATGAGAGATGAGAAAAACTGAGGGATAATATGGGAAATAAGGCCATAGGTCCAAGCCTCTGTTACTAATCTGAAAACGTCAATAATGAAGGAACGTTGAGTTGCTTCACTGAAAGCTTATTGTATTACTGTGTTATAAAATGGTTGGTTCTAGTCCTTGGTTCTGATTGGTCAGCAGCTGTGTTTTATTCACGATAGAGCACAGCCATGACCACTTCACCCAACGGTTCTGGGTATCACTGCGCAACACCCTTAGCAACATAAACTTACAATGACATTTTTGTGTTCATGAGGCAAAAGAAGTTTGAAATGTTTGTTATCAGTCAAAAATTTAATTTCTATGGAAATACGATGCATACATAATTAAATATTACATTTAAATATGTAAATAATACATAGACTGTATCTAAAATTATTTACAGGCAATAAAATACTAATACAACATTAATTTTAAAAAATGTCTTTATTTATGGATTTTTTGTTTTTGTTTTTGTTGCATCAAGTGACAGAGTTATGCATGAAAAAGTGCACGGATTAGACTTGAAGTGCATCATTTTGGTTTCAGGCTAGAGAAGTTCTAGTAAGTCATTTATTCACTCTATCTTAAAACACAGGCAAGAGTAAATATCAGTATCATTGTATTAAAGGCATTCAGTCAGAAAAAAAGAAAAACGAAAAAAAAAAAAGACGAGCTCATTATATGCTAACACCTTACAATATGGTTCCATTTATTATAGTTAATTAACAATGATACATATTTCTAAAGCATTTATTAATCTTAGTTCATGTTAATTAAATTTTAGTATTTACCAGAGGCGGACAGTAACTAAGTACATTTATTTGAGTATTGTACTTAAGTACACTTTTTGAGTATCTGTACTTTACTTGAGTATTATTTTTTCAGGAAACTTATGACTTTAACTTCACTACATTTGAAAGACAAATATTGTACTTTTCACTCGACTACATTTCTGTCAAGGTCTTCGAAGTAGAAAGTCGTTACTATGTAGCAGCTTCAGTGGGTGATGTTTTTCTTCTCTAAAGTGTGACTTTCTTTTTTTCAGACAGTTTATCAGTAATCACTCTTGTAGGGCTACATGAAGTGAACTCCCAGCAATTTTTAACACTGACCAGTTGCAAATGTGATATTTATTTACAACAATTTAATAATAAGAAGTTAATATTGTGGTATTTATTAGACATTATATTGTCTGATTTTGCTAAATTGTGTAAGTGAAGATATTACCTAAAAAGCCACAGAAGAACTGTTGTGCGTCTCCTAATAAAACACAGGTGCTGGACTTGAAGCAGCACTGCACAGATCGTTCTGTGTATGACATCAAAGTACAGTGAGAGCGATTAGAAATTTTTGTTTTGATGTCATAAGTCTTGTTGTTTTGCTTTTCTTTTTTTTTCTTTTTTTTTTTTTTTTCTTCTTCTTAAAGCAGTGTTGCTGTTGTAAAGTTATAAAGCTACAGTTGTGTTGCTGGGTTTTAAAGCAGGTGCACTCACTGTCAGAGCTGTGTGAGATCACTACCGTCCTGCTTTTGTGGGGGTGGGTAGGGGTGTTAAATATATATTTTCCCCCATAGGTTTTTAACATTCTAAAAGCTCTTTATTCCAGATATACTACAAGCTAGTCAGTTTCTTCAGTAGGTGTAATGTATTGTAAGCTGCTTCAGAGGTATTGCAAGTATTACATAAAACAATAATAAAATAGTGCATTGACATACAAACGGAAATTTACTTTTGGTACTTAAGTACTTTTAAAAGCAAGTACTTCTGTACTTTTACTTAAGTAAAAATCTGTCTTTACAACTTTCACTTTTAATGGAGTAATATTTGACCAGCAGGATCTGTACTTTCACTCAAGTAATGGAGTTGTGTACTTTGTCCGCATCTGGTATTTACTATAAACACTCAGACTATTATTAAAATCAAAAGTTGTATCTGTTTATATCACTTAATGGACCTAAGAGAACATGAGCTAACAATGAATAGATACATTTTTATTAACATTTACAAAGACTAATTAAAACTGTAACAAATGCATTGCTAATTGATAGTTAATGCATTAACTAATGTTAAAGGAACCTTATTGTAAAGTGTTATCAATATATATCTATCTGCCATAAACGTATGCCTTATATAATACTGTAGCTGTCAGATACAGTACAGTACAGATACAGTAGTACTAGGATACGTTAAAACTCACAGATTGCTGGTGTAACTGGCTCCTGGTGAGTGGACTAAAAAAAAAAAAAAAAACACTTTCTGACTGCAGCAAAGATGGCAGCATGCAGGCTGTGTAATTCCACCAGCTGAGCAGCTGCCACCGAAATGAATGGGAATGCTAACGGACAGCTTTCTCCAGGTATATTAGAATTCCTCAACTCAATCCTCCAGCTGTACAGCCATCTGAAAGTCCAATTGACTTTTAAAACCTCGCCATTATAGTAACACAGCTGCCAGTAATTGGTAATCATTAGATAGCGGTGTGTATATGGCAACTATAGTGTTCATTTCTCCATTATCCACTGGCCGACAACAAAAACAGTGAAAGAAAATTATAGCCAAGTAACAGTAACAACTTCACTTATTAATTTTAAGGCGACCCTGGAGAAATCTGGCCTGGGGTTAGATGTCTTGCATAAAGGTGCATGAGCTGGATCGCTCCTGGATTATTATCCATTTGGGGCTGAAACTGCAACATTTATGTCAGCAACCAATATAATCAAAAACACCATCAGCTTGTTAGTATTCATATGCAGTTTTTGCATTGTTCAATTAGGTACTGTAGGATATCAGAACGAATCAGACAATTTAAGATTCGATCAGAACATGGTTGAAACATGAGGAGCCAAATTCCACAAACAGGACCACAAGACAACGTCATAAATCTGTCCAGATCCTGGCGCCACTATAGTCTGAAGCAAGTCCACCAACTAGCAGCTTTGAGCAGCTCACAGCATTAAAACAAAAGAAAACTTATTGACAATTCCAACTCAGGAAGGAGATTGTCAAATTTGGGGCAAATAACCAAGATTAATGGTCAAAGAGATGCACCACGTGACCATCACATGTAAATCTGTGATGTAAATCACGAGCTACAGACTTTCTTGGATTAGTTTGCCCCACCTAGAAAACAAAGACTGAGACTAAAATTCCTTAGGAGACCTTTTAACCTCTCTGGTCTTCACAGAACAAGTCCTTATGTTCACAGAATGGCACATAAACTGTCTTCTATGTGTAGATGCACCAAAATCACCTTAAAAGGACTTATGAGCAACTAGTCATTTCTATGCATAACTCCATATTATGTATATAACCTACACATTTGACTATCATGTTCTAATCACTTATTGTGTATGTCTTTTTAATAACTATTGAATAGCTTAAGGGTTTATATTCATGTTTAGTATGTGTGTGTTTGAAAATTCATGCTTTAAACGTCTCTTCCAATCGTTTCTTTGTCAAATGTATCATATTCTTGTTATAGAAAACATGTACTAAATTATATTCTGTAAGAGCGGGAAAATTCAGACTATGTGACTGATAAGATAACATTTTAGATTTATGAATGGGGAGGAGAAACATACAACACCCTGAGCTAAGACGTTATGTAATTGGTCAAGACAACATTTGGGATGTGTCCAAAAGCCGAGTTAAAAACTCAGGACACTATCAAACCTCGCTTTTCGTCATTGTTTTTGCTTTGTACTTTTAGCCATGCTCTCTTTTTGCTTTTAGCTTTTTGCTTTTTTGTCATTGCTTTTGCTTTGTACTTTTAGCCATGCTCTGTTTTTGCGTTTTGACGCTGCTTTTTAGCGCTCTTTGAGCGTGCTCTGGCTTGCATGCCAGCTGCTACTTAACACCACGATGAGAAGAAAAACCACCTAGTCTCGTTACATCCTTTTACTTTAATTTGTTTTCTTTCCGTTGAGAGTTTCATGTTCTAATTTAAGTTTGCAGCAAAGTCCAGCTCCGACTGCACCTGCTTCAAACTTCAATCAGCAACTGACTCCGAAACCAACTTCAGCCAACGCCCAAGACTTCACTACGAAAGACCACTGAACTTTTAGCCAATCAGCAACCTTGGGAAACCCCCTTTCCGCAAAGATGACAACGAAAGGAAATCCCTTAACACAAAGACAATGCAAGTAACCTCCAGATTCTAACTGAGCTGGTGCATTTAATTTAAATTTTAGCCTTATTGAGAAACTCAATGCGAGGGTTAATTAAGTGATTGATGGTTGTTCAGGTCTATGCAATTGCACATATTGCTATAAACTTGGGATTTCACATTTGCATTCTCTAAACTCATCGTTTCCTCACTTTCATTCTGCAACTTGTGTGAATGTGTGAATGCGTGCGTTCATGTGTTAGATTAGTTTACAGGTCTTAGATTTATCCAATAAAATCTTATTTATATTGAAAAGAGAAGTATCTTGTGTTTTGTGTTTAAACTGCCAATCTTGTTACTGTGCTATTAAATAGTGTTTTCACTATATTTTGGATTTTCATATCCAGTGGAGAGTTGGTTATACTGCTCGCTTAGTGAATCGCTGGCCGACTCAGTGATCAGCCGCAAAACAGTGATTCTGTCCAAATTCCCTAGAAAATCATAATTGATTCCCTTTGAGCTAAATTGAGCTGTTTCCCTTACAAAAAGTTCAACATCAACGTACTGACAGCTGACTTACCTGGTTAAATAAAGGTTGTTATTATTATATGAATGTGATCCCCCTAAAACCAGCACTATGATTATATTAATGCAGACTGGTACATCTCATAGACTTTATTTAGAATCTATCTATGAATATGGGAGAGAATATGACTGCTATTAGATGTTATTGGACAATAAATATTATTAGGAAATGTTATTTAACCAGAGATTTCACAGTTTACTGTTGATTATAGTGTCACTACAAATAAACATCTACCATTTTGCCTCTAATGTTTAAACCAGTGAAGTCTTCTAGCAATAAATTATCATTCCTACATATTTTGTTTCTGTTTACTAAACTGAACAATTTTTCTCTATATTCATGCACTTTTATGAACCCATAGTTCAAACTCAGGGAGAACAAGTGAGATCTCAAAAAGAACAGTTTGGATTAGTGGTGTCCAATTATATTTAACTTTTTACATCTCATCACTGAGTAACACATTATTCACAAATAGAAACACTGCCTCAGTGGCTCTTGTACAGAGAGAAAATTCCATTAAAATGCTAATTTAAATGCTGTCTGATGTAATATTTAGGTTCGTATTCGTCATACGGCGTGTGAACCAGAAGGTTAGCTAGCACACGCCAGCTCATGCCAATGAATGTGGCTCGGCATCAATTATTTAGAAGTACACAAAACTCCTGAAATGCCGGTTGGATTCCTTTTAAAGCATCTCATTAGGTTCAGCATACATGCGGTCAATATGCTGCCCTGCTTGTTCATATTATTGATATGCATTTATAAAACGTATGGTTCCCGCTCAGTCTTATTAGGTAAACCGCTTTCAAAGCCACTGTAAAATATGCACACCTGTGGCCTCACATCAGCTGAATACTGTATAAATATGGCAACCACAAACAGCTACTCAACTACTTGTCTGATTAATTGTTTATTCAATTTAATTTGCTTTTTATAGTGCTTATAGCCATCTCAATGAAAGAATTACTGTACAGAGATATTACTAAAGTAAAAGGTACTGAGGCTTTGTATCGTGCCTAACAACACCTCTTTACCATGGTAAAATCACACCCTTTAATAGCTTTTCGCTTTATTTACACATGCAAATCTGACATGTACTGTTATTTCTGCAGTTTATGTTGAGTTTTCATCAGTATCACATTATTTAATCATCATCTGCATTCAAAAGTAATCAGAAATGTTACAAATAAACTGATTAGACATCAGTGAGGTTGTTGATGAGCACAATTGCGTTCACTCGCTGATATCAATGCTGTAAGGAGGACCGCCAATGAAATAGCAATTATGTTATCAAACATTATTGTCATCAAGCAGAAAAACAAACTTTAAAGACAACAGATAAACAATGTTATTGGTTATGCAATTTTCTAGTACAATAATAACGTCTTTGGATCTGCATCAGTACCATTAATCGTCTTGATCTTTGGGTAAACGTTGTTTGTGAACATGAAGGCGTGAGCTCAAAGCCTGGAGAGGAAGATTCAAATGATGCTAAGTACAATATTCATCTGATACATATTTATAAGGAAAATATAGAGAGAAACTATGCAGATATTTACAGTTCAAAAGGTTTTAGGTCAGTAAAGCCCTGCTTACACCTGGAATTAAGGTGAAAGAGACACACATTCCCGTTTACACCTGGTGTTTTACTCTATCTTGTTCCCGAAACATTTTAAAAGTTCTTACTGATTCCTTTTGAATGGTAGTAAGCATATTTTCTGAAGAAAAAAAGCCCTCTCTAGAAGCGTGCAATTTCAGATTGTTCATGTAAGACAAGCTATTTGCACTTTTAATAACAGTGTTGAAGGTTTCTTGCAAACCTTCACCTTTAGTATAAGCCATAGTAATATTGATGCTTGCCCTAGCAAACTATATGTAAAGAGATCAGATTCAGCTTTAAGCTTCTAGTTACCTCACAATGAATATCTGGGGATAGACTTCAGACAGAGTTAATTAATCTTTTATGGTATCATGAGAATATCTGAGCCATTTTCGAATATTTTGACAGATATTACCTGTTCGTGCAGATCTCAGATGAGTTATTGTGAGCCATCCACTGAGGAAAGCCAGTTCTGAATCAGCTCAACGGGGCAACTCACTCAGTTTAACCCAGACTGTGTTCAGGGGAGGGATGCAATCTAATACATCAGTAATGACCTGGTCACAAAAAAAAAAAAAAAACAAAAAAAAAAAAAAAAAAAAAACATGCATTATGTGGAAATATGTTCTATAATGTGCAGGATCTTCAAATCACACCAATTTCATTTCACACAGCCTACAATAGCCATCATGAATAAAAGATGCACAAAGATTGAAGTAATCAGATTCCATGCACCAGCGTGTCTTTTGTGTGGTGACTTGTCGGAGTCTTTCTGCGTGAGGTGAATCCTCA
Organism: Spinibarbus caldwelli; assembly: GCA_039654775.1. Classification (NCBI taxonomy): domain Eukaryota; kingdom Metazoa; phylum Chordata; class Actinopteri; order Cypriniformes; family Cyprinidae; genus Spinibarbus; species Spinibarbus caldwelli. The sequence goes on along the minus strand of CM077222.1, from coordinate 6,910,349 downwards.
GCGCGTAGTTTAACACTCGTTTTGTCAAGATAATGAGGGCATTTTACATGCAACACCCACATTATCTGCAGTCATTAAGCTAATATAGACTATACCATAGACTGTATTTTTGTCTGCGGTATTAAGATTGATATTCTGGAGGAGTGACGATTATATAACATGTCACAGAATAATGTCTATTGGATCCTTTGGGGCAAATTCACTAAAACAACAATTTCAATTATGTCATTGACATTAATTTCAGTGCAAATACATCTCAAATCCATGTAAATTAGGATTATTTTATATATTTTGCTTTATTAAACCAAAAAAACAGCACAATTTCCTTGGCGAATCCTTGAAGCTAAAATATGCTCATGCAGAAAAAGGCATAAATATGTGCTTTATATGGACTAATAAACAGCCAAATCATTTATTTATATATTCACAAACATTAAGATGATAAATAAAATATTTTAAGAGGGTTTACAATTCTTGAAATTCTGAAATGAACTAAATATTACTCCATACTATATATATTCCAGTATCTTTCTTAAATAAGGTATATAAATAAGGTATATATTACATAAATGTATTTTACATCACAGACAAGTGAAAAATATTTAGCGTTATGAATATTTTAATAACAACAAAACACTTTACTATTTGTTTTAAAATATAAGTGGAAGCACAAATTTGCCTTCTTCGTTTTGGGCAAGGTTATTTGTGCAAAAGTAATCTAGCCCAAAAGAAAGATAAAAACAACTAAAAATACTGCTGTTGTTGCTTTGTTGTTGTTATTCATTTGATTTTTATTTCAGTAGACTAATAATTAGGCCGTGTAGTGTTTAAAAAAAAAAAAAAAAAATTAAAAATCATTTGTTGTAAAAATTGGTATTACACTGTAACAAATTGATGTAAAAATACAGCAATATTTTACAACAGCGGACTGTTTTTCTAATAATACAGCATATTTCTGTAAACTGCAATGCATTCTGGGGTCATGTGACGTTTGATGTAAATGTACAGCATTTTGCTGTAAATTTCAAATCTACAGGATCTTCAACGGTCGACATTCGGGAGCACAAGAGGAGTGATTCACAGCTGGTAAGTGACTTGTTTCAGTTTTTTCTTCTTTATGTTTGGTAACTGTTGTAGTATATGAAGGTATCTACATTCGCGTTCATATTGGTATCCACGGATTCAGCATCCTCCGTCCGCGGGGCGCGAATGAGACTTGCGCGGGGTTTCGGGAGCGTGGGCGCGGTAGGATTTCACACATTACCGGCCTTATAGCGGCTATGTGCAGAAAATCTATGGGTTCCTACGTTAAGAATTGCATGCTTTAGTGACAACTGTTGTGATTCACGGTAAGTTAACCACGTGTTGATCAGCACACTTTGTCGTGATTATTTTATTGTGTAAATCAAAATTGCATAGGCCATTCATCTTAATACGGGCGCAGAAATGAAAATACACGCCAAAGTCTGGCGGTCAGCCCGCTCACGGAGGATGTGTGTGCCGTGTAAATTCTGAACGGTGCTGCTAACCTAACCAGCGAGATGTGTATGCAGGTCCTTTGCTAATTTGCGTATTGTTTGTTTGTAATGCCTCTTTTAAACTTTGGTTTAAAGGAAAACGCCACCATTTTTCCATATTTTAATATGTTTTTCCCTTAATTTAGACAAGTTGATACGTACCTCTCCCATCTCAGTGCGTGCACTTAATCGCTCTAGCGCGCGGCGCCACTATGCTAGCGTTTAGTTTAGCACTATTCATTCCTTAGGATCCAAACAAAGATGAATTTAGAAGCTACCAAACAGTTCCGTGTTTTCCCTATTTAAAGACGGTTACATGAGTAGTTACAAGAGTAAGTATGGTGACACAAAATAAAACGGGGCCATTTTCTAAGCGGATAAAAAATGATAACTATATTGTATGGCGGAAGAGCACTTCGCAGCACTTCGACCTCGGCGCAGTAATATTAGTTCTATTGATGGAAGTTAGAGGGAGAGGGGGAGGGGGAGTTTTCAGGAGTGATGATATTACTGTAAAATTTACAGGCAATTTTTTTCAGTGTAATGTTAATAGTCATTATCGCTCAGTATAACATTTCTGGGCATGCTTTTTTTTTTTTTTCACTTCACCTGATGTGCAAATAAATAATGCTTAGTTCTTTGTGAATGCTTCCCATGCTTAAAGAGTTGCCAATAAAATAGTTTCAATACTTTCAAAACAATTCAAAAGGTACCACTCAATTTCAATCAAAACATATCACTCAAATCTGCATGCATGTGAGCGTGTGTGGATTTACCTGGTCCAGATGAGTCTGACAGCAGGGAAAAGAGAAGATAAAACCAAGAGTCAAAGACGAGCGCTTCATTCCCATATACTCCAGGAAGTCACGCTTCACTCAAATAGAACTGGATTGTCTGAAAGGAAAAGAATGTTTCTGTAAACTGAGGGACGGTTGAGATCTTGAACTTTAACATATTCAGCAGGATATTCAAAAGCATAGAAATGCATGACTGCATGACTCATTATTTAATTTAAAAAAGCAACACAACAATATCAGGTTGAATTACTACATCTTCACTATATTCATCAGTATTAATAACAATTTCAGACAATTTTAACACAGATTTGTCGCTGCATTAATCTAGCCCAGCAAAGGGCAACCAGACTATAAACTCAAATTGACAAGATGCTAATGAATTTATAAGGCCATCCAGCTTTACGTTTGGCCATTAATAAGCAATCATAACAACTATGCATTCATCTGTCATTTCAAAGCCATACATTTCTTAAAAAGATGAAAACCGTCTGATGTGTGGTGTTGCACAGGGACACTCTTAAAAATGCCTTTGAAGAGATGCGAACAGTTTGTGAGAATGGGAAAGTAATCACTGAGAGGGAAGACTGCATACCAAAAGCGCACATCTAGACCTCTTCTGCCATCCAATAATCTCCCTGGTTGCCATAACAACAGCTGGACTCACGTCATGAGGGGGAGAATTTGTTTTCAGAAATCTGAAACAATTTATTGGAGATGAGATTTCAAAGCAGGGCTTTTCATTTAGTAAAATGGTATATAAAATAATTTATAAAACCATCTCAAACGTATGTATAAATTCACAAATCTGATTATAAAATACATTTCTGTTGACTACAGGATAGTGATATACTTGCATTCAATATAAAATGAAATGAAACAAACAATATATTAACTTCTAAAGGCACTTCTCTTTTCAATTTTTACTTGTCTGACAAAATAATGCAATGATCTCCATTTTCTTTGCAGATATTGATAAAAGTGGCTCCTGTTTGAAAGAAGTGAATTTCAAAGGCATGTTGTGACTCAGAAACCTAAATGAAGAATAATAGAAATGAACAGATATAAAAGTGTCTGATGTTTCGAGTGAACCCGGTTATCGATGTATTGTGACCGTGGCCTGTATTATAGATTCACAGATGCATTGTCCCTTTGGAAAGTAGAGGAGAATATTTATTTTACAAATAACCTTGACATTCTCTGAAGGCCTGAAACAGATCACTATGAACTACTGGTTTTATAATATCATCATAGAGTACATGTTCAAATCTTGTTGAGCTATTTCTGACCTTCAATCTTAAGTAATTTTAATCCTTTTGTCAGGAGAAGGAATAATGTGATTTGGTGTTTTGTGATTTGATAAGCATTACAGTAATTATGTTATCATTGAGGTTCATAGATGGGACAGCAAGCTTGTTTCTCTCTAGGTCATCAGGTACATTGATTTATACTCTCTTTAAAGTCTATTTACAATAATAACCCAATATAATACTCAAAAGATATCAGTGAATTTACATTGCAAGGAGGTTTATAATACCAGAATAAAGATATACATTAGTATTACCTTCACATTTGCACTTGCAATGCAGGACTGCAAGTAAATAGATGAGTGAATGAATGAATGAATGAATGAAATAAAATAGGCACTAGTAATACATTTACAATGATATAAAAAAACACGATGTGCATGTTGCTTGAAAAAAACAAACAAACAAACATAATTTTGTCAGAATAAGTGACAACTTCCATTTATTTTTTCCAAAGGACCACAGAGACAAATTCTACGTTTCCTAACTAAATCAATTAACAAAGTCAGCTATTAAAAGCTGATCATTACTGATTAGGGTTGCAAGGAAAATAAATGGCGGACAATTTCCGAACATTTTCTAGAAACTTTCCAGGATTTTTTATTTTATTTATTTTATCTATTTTTTTATTTATTTATTTTTTTTTTGGGAAAAGTCACTTTTTTTTAAAAGTCGCATATTTTCCACTCCTTTTTGACCCTATTACTGATCACAGATTATTATATTTTTGTTTGAATAGACAGACAGACAGACAGACAGATAGACAGATAGATAGATTCATACATAGATTCATACATAAATAAATTCTATATAACGAACAGTGATTTTTTCTTTTTTTTTCTCCTTTTTTTTCTTTTCTTTTTTTTTGAGCAATGAAATAATTTCCCTGTAACTAGCCATGCACACATGGCATCAATTAGTGTTACAAAGGGTTTTGTATGATGCACAGAATTCCCAGAAGTATAATATTGATTGGCCAATCAGATCATGCTGAAAACAGGTGTAATATTGACAACAAAAAACAAAGAGATGGCCTTTCACGAGACAGCATGAAATGGATTAGTAATTGTCAAACTATGTACCTCAGACTCAACACCACCGAAGATCAAAAAGCCAGTGCTGGAGAGCCACGCTGTCAGTTTTACAGCTCACATGTTATATAATTACATGTCGGACATGAATGGATTCCTGAGGAGTATTGCAAACCAGCTACAGTATATGTTCAATCCAGCCTATGGTGCCGGTGCAATCTGGAGTCAAATAGTTCGCAATTTCGTATTAAAATGATTGCAATAAATAGCAAAGTAAATATTCTCTGCCATTATAGATGAAGCAGGTTTTTAACTAACAAAAAGAGCTAGGCGAGAATTGCATAGCAGAGTAATATGTGATCATGATCAACAGTAATTATGATGCTTGACTTAAGCATCACTGAAAACACTATGATAAATGACTATAAAGGAAAGTGTGGAAGTTTGTTTCCTCCATGGGATAAAAAAAAAAAAAAAAAAAAAAAAAAATTAACAAGGCAATTTCAATTTCAATTTTTTTTTCTCAGAATTATGAGTTTATATCTTACAATTCAAACTTTGTTTCTCTCAATTCTGAGTTTACATTGCACAATTCAGATTTTTTTTCTTTGAATTCTGAGTTTACATCATGCAATTATATTTTTTTTCCCCCTCAGAATTCTGAGTTTACATTGTGAAATTCAGATTTTTTTCTCTGAATTCTGAATTTATCCCAGAATTCTGACTTTTTTCTCAGAATTAGGAGTTTACATCGCACAATATGGACTTATTTCTCAGATATAAATTTAGAATTACCAATAAATAAATAAAAGTAAATAAAAAGTCACAATTACCTTCCTTTTCTCTTTTTTATTCCCATTGTGGAAACAGACTTCCATAAAAAATTGCTTTGGTTGCTCATACATCTAATGTGGTCTTATCCTATATAAGGACATTTATTAGGACAGTTTCTTTTCTATTACTATATATATAAATAAAACATGCAAATAAACCCAAAACTAGAGAGAGAGATCTCTTAAATTATAGTGAAAGAACTTTTATATGAAATAGTGAAAGAACTGTTTTATGAAAACAGTAAAGATTAAGGCCTGAGTTTTACACTACCCCAAAATGACCACAAATCATTTAAAACCATATGGCTTGTGCTTTGAGCTCTGCAGAAAGCATCAAAAGCAGCTTTAAAGCTGAGGCTTATCCCCAATAATATGGTTGATCCTCTACGTATGGTCCAAGCAGATTCATAATTCCCCATTTCATCTCCTTAATGATAGACAAAACATGATCGCAAGCCTCTCTACTCATGTCAGTATCATAGATCAGATCATATGACATCTAAGACTGATCTGATAGAACTGAAATCTATGTTTAATAGCAGAAAAGTACAAAATGCAATAGTTCATCAATAGTTCATTGTCTTGTGATTGTCCATTTTTTTTTTTTTTTTTGAAAATGTACTGCTTTTGTGCATAATAACTACAAATGAACTGAGTTATGCAGATGCTTTTCGTCATGCACATGGCATTACAAAAATAAACATAAAATCTCATTTGGTTCCTGAAGCAGAAAAGAGAATATGTTTTCAATGAAGGCATCATCTTCAGTTTGGCAGTATCTGATGAGCTGTCTTCACAGACTACAAAAAGAGTTTGGAGAAACCTCAGACAGGTTTGTGAGCTGCTGTCAGCTTCCATATGAGGTAAAAATCTTTCAGCAAGTCATTTTGTTTAACATTTAGATCACTTTCTTAAAATTTCATTTAAGACTGACATGATTTTTGTGCCATGCCTCTATGTGCACTACAAATAACATGATTAAATAATTAATCTTCTTTCTGATCTTCTTCTTAAGTTTAATCTTGGTTAGTTACTTCTTATCACAAGATAGATGTAGGTCAAATAAATGAAAAGGGTTTATCCTGAGTTTTTGGAAAAAGTGGAAAGATTTGGATATTCAATATTATTCATATTCATAATGCAGGTCAGAAAAAAACAAACAAAAAAAATAAATAAAAAATAAAAATTTAGCAGCAACTGATCCATACATACAGGACACATACTGTACTTCAACCAATACAAGTGCACCGTTAAATAAAGCAAAATAAGCTTTGAAACTTGCAGTTGTATTTGAATTATAAGTAACATAGAAAATAAAACAACAACATTTCTGAAAACATAACCTGGGCATCAGAGTAAACAAAATACAATACAAAAATTAATTAATTAATTAATTAATAATTGTATTTATTATTATTATTATTTTTTTTTATATTATTTCATTCATTCATTCATCTGGGGGGTAAACACATGGGCAAAATAAAATAATAAAATAAAATGATTGTTTGCCTGACAATGGATGGATGGATACATACATACATACATAAATAAATAAAAGTAATATTATTTCCAGGATATACTTACTCTTTATGATGACTATTTTCATAAAGAGTAAAAAAAAGAAAAAAGGAAAAATTCTGAATACACAGCTCATTTTAAATAATACATTTTAAAATAAGATAAGAGCCTCATTGAAAAAGCAGTCAGGAAAGTCCTCTATCACCTGCTCTAGATCTAGAAACAATCCTTAAAACCCTCCAGCTCTGAAAACCAGGAGGTCAAAACCGGGTCTGAACAAGAGCTGAGGTGATCAGGGGTGTTGAAGGGGCTCTGAGATAATTTCCGGAAAGGTCAGAACCTTATTGTGGAGTTGAGCTCACTCCATGACCACAGACGAGGAGGTGAGGAGCAGTTTTGTTGCCAATCTGGATAAAGTACTGTTAGCTAAGCAGCAAGTAGGAATTGAAAAAGTTTTTTTTTTTTTTTTTTTTTCACAAGTCTGGCAGCTCAAATTCATTTATTGTCCAGTTTTTTTTTTTTTTTTGAAAAGTGCATTTAAATCAGAAATATACATTTAACTGCAAAAATGTTTCCTTACTGTACTTCCATCAGAGACTTTCATCATGCAGCTGTTTAAGTTACTGATCACATAATGCCACAACTAATTAATCACAATCAATTATTCCAGAAAATCATGTATTAATAGTATATTTATTTATATACAAATATGTAATAGTATACGTTTAGAATTTAGCCACCAGCAAATGACACCAATTAAAAATGTTGTAGTTGTCAATAAATAAATAAACAGACAGACAGACAGACAGACACTGCTCTTGAAATAACGACAAGTACTTTAAATAAATAAAATGTTTTAATGGTTGTGTTTAAAAAAAAAAAAAAAAAAAAAAAAGGTCTTGTATTAATATTGCCTAAATAGATTTCATTTTTTCTAATATATTTTTGACACTCCGAAGGTCAATACAGTGACCTTTGCTTTTAAAATAATGTTTATATTCTTTATTATCACTACTTAAGAAAGATATATTAAACAAACAAAAAGTCTTCAAACTATGGCTGCTTTTCAAATAAAATAAAATAAAATAAAATAAAATAAAATAAAATAAAATAAAATAGACAACTTATGTTTGTGCACAAAATAACTTCAGTTATCAATAACTGCACATAAAGGAGTCACAGTTCAATGATTTTCAACCAAATTTGTATTTTTACAATGTTGGTAATATGCAGTATGTAAATTAATAATACGCACTCTTTCTCCATATGTTACCTGCACCCAGATATTTCTGTTTATTTGACAGCAAAACTTTTGACAGCTCCAGAGCTTTTGTTAAAAAAAAAAAAGGAAATGAAAACACTGAGCTCAGTGCATTATGGATGTTGAAGTTTCTCTATACTTTATGTAGTCATGCAGCACTACATAAAGACTTTCTACTACATAGACAGCTGAGTTTATTAAAAGCCTTTCTTGCCAGGGTTTAATGTATCTATATGCAATAAAATGATGAAGCTCTGATGGAAACAAATATCTACACACACGTATATAAACTGAGCTTCCTACAGCAGTGACCTTTTCAATATATGCAGCATAAAATTCAGGGTCAACTCTTTAGCCTTAGTCATTAAGGTCACAGGTGTGAGTGGTAAACACACCTGACCCCTCAAACCAGAGCAGCAATCGAAGCGCAAACATTACACCTGTCATCTCATTAGAGGAAGTGCTGGATGGACTGCTGGATGCACGCTTCCTGTCATCAGCAGCCATAGTAAACAGGCTGCCCTTCAACCGGATTCGCCCAATTCATTAAGACACTGAGCTGTCAAAGAGTAACCACGGCTATTACATGGCTAAATCCTCTAACAGGGATTTAACTCGTTAAATAAGAGAGGCATTGATTCGGGACAGCAGGGGTTTACAGGAAACCAGGATACGTTTGAACTTGGAAATCCTTTGAAAAGAGGAGGTGTAATGAGAAGGATGTCAGAACGTTTGTTAGACAAACACTCATGCTAAGAAAGATCATTGCACTTAAAACACAACAAACTCCAAATATGGGGGATAATGACAAAATTAGAGCATTATACCTATAAGCCTTGCATTAAAAATGCATAAAAATGTAAAATACATATTTTTTTTTACGAATTAATTGAATTATGGATCATTTTGATAATTATATATACACACACACACACACACATACGCACACACACACACACACACACACACACACACACACACACACACACATATAATTTGCTTACCAATGAGACAAATATCACACAAGAAAAATATCAATATCAATATACAGTATACACAAAAATATACTAATATACCATATAAATGTAACATTTAAACAATATATAATTCACTAAAAGAAATACATTTTTAATGCAAGACAACTGAATTTTGGCAAGTCTATGAAAAAACGTTAAAATATGATATAATTGTGTGCATTTACAAAGCACAAAATAGTTACACAATTAGTAAAATATGAAGTTATCCCAAAACTGTTTAAATGGTAATTTCCGACCTTAGGATGAGACAAATCAACTACATGTTGTATATTGTTGGAAGACAAATGAAAAAAACTATTGAGGGTGTGAAAAAAATCACTTGCTTTCTAGTTTAAAGTTGAAGAAACACCCACATAAAACTAACCAAATGTATTGTTTGTCTTAATAAATATTTTCACATTCTATGTGTCTTCATATTATTTATGCAGCAGTGAATCTAGTTCATCCAACACTGCGAATTCCAAAAGAACAACACCTCAACAACAAATATTAATAAATGAGGGATAACAAATAAATGAAGGATACTAATGTTGAGGTGACACAAATATTTAATTTGTTTGTGTTTGTAAGCTGTCAAAGTAAATCACGTTGGTTTTCCATAAGGCAATATAAATGTGCACAAACGTTACCATACAAATTGTCTACACAGCTTTAAATCTGTCACAATACATAAGACTGCCTCACAAACTTCTGCTGAGACAAATAAGCATTTTCAATAGGAAAGCCTACACTATAGCATAGCTGAAGAACAAAAGCATATCTGCATTACAGCGCAAACGATGTTTCTTTTCCCTGATGTTCCTTTCTTTTAGTCCATAATGCCTCAAAGTATCCTATGGATTTAATCAGTTTAATGATATCAAGACTTGTGTGGAGACTGTGAACGTGACTGTGTGTGTGTGCGTGTGTGTGTGTTTTGCTTTCAACCCTCAAGCTATAAGCTCTTATTATGGCTATTTGTCAGACTGCTTAATGCTTCACCCAATGTCACGTATATTAAAAACACATTCTGAATGTCCCTTCGGAAGCCTAATTTCCAGCTGTTTGCTTAGCTGCTTTCACATTGAGCAAAACAGCATGCAGACACTTGTCACTCTCAGCACTGGACTGCTCACATGTGTAAGCTTTATTCAAAATCAATCAGCGTCTAATAAGCTGTCCTTCGATGAAATTAGTAAAATGACTGACGAAAAAGCTTCGACATTCACATTCACCATGGGAGACGTGGAAAAGATTTTACTCCCGGGCCAAATACTCACGTCCTCAATTTCTACAAAAGAAACGATAGAGCAAATCATACATGCCCAAACATTAAGTGAGTACTACAGAAATGGTCGGATACCACGGGGACTGCGAATCCAAAAAGAACCGACGATTGGACGAGACGATTCTGACTTCTGTAAAAAGTGGTGTGAGATTCTCAACCATTGCTTGACGAATCTCATGCTGTAGATCATTGAGTTCACTAAGAAAGAAACAAAGTCATTATCTGAAAAAAATGAAAGTCATAAGATGGAAATGAATCACAAATTTGATAAGAAACAACTAGATGATCTTCAGAGACAAATGGAAGAAAAACTTCATAAATTCAGAATAGAGTTACTCAATGTCAAGATTCACAAGTTCAAGAGAGACACCATGGACTATAAAGACCACAAAGTTTACACCTGGATGTCGGAGAGATCCAAACCTCAACAACAGCGAGGGGGACTGAGACTCACAAGCGCTTCTGAATCAGATGATTTCTATACGTCGTCCTCTCAAACCACATCTCGACAGAGAAAACCTTTTTTGGGCCAGCCCCGTCGATCCAAACGCAATCAAAATGGAAGAAACCAATGAGAAGAGGGCGTCGGGGAAAAGGACTTCGGGAGGTAACTTCATCTGAATATATTGCTTCAAATGAACAAGATAATATTGTATTCAAATTATCAGACAAAGAATTATCCACTGAACAAACAACAGTATTAAGTAAGGGGTTATCATTTGTACCATACAATGTCTCAAAGTTGAACTGTTTAAGTTTTTCAGAAATGTGAAATTGAGAAGTTTTTTTTTTTAATTCGAATGTGAATGCAACTCCATATGTACAACAGTTTAAACCGAGTGAAGTACTTTCAAGCCAGTAGTTCATAATCATTCAGTGAATACTTTTTGTAGACTTGTAGAAAACGATGTGGAAAAATTATTACAAGAACCTCGTAATGAATGGTACAAGAATCAGAATTTACAAGAGTGCAAAGAGAAGCTTTATCAGCATTAATTAATGATCCGACTTTGACTATTCAAAGAGCAGATAAAGGTGGAGGGATTGTGGTTATGAATACTAGTACATACACTGAAAAAATAAAAGTGATGTTACATGATGAGACATTTTATAAGAAACTTGTATTCAACCCTTATAAAAAAAACTAATTGATGAAATTTTACAAAGAGGATTAGATAGGAAATGGATTAATGAACAAGAATTAAAATATTTAAAAAATGAATTTCCTAGGATTCCGGTTTTATACACTTTACCTAAAATTCATAAATCCCTAGAAGATCCTCCAATGCGACCAATTGTCTCAGGAAATGGGTCATTGACAGAAACCATATCTAAATTTCTCGATTCTTTGATTCAACCAATAGTGAAAAAATTGCTATCCTATTTAAAATACACCACAGATTTTTTTTAATAAATTGAATCAAATTTATTGCATAAACACGACGGACTGGCTTGTAACACTCGATGTCACTTCACTTTACACAAATATACAGTACCCATAAAGCAGGCTTGGATGCACTAAATTCTTACTGTAAAGATGATGACAGCAGAGTACCATCATAATATATAGTGGACCTTACAACATTAGTCTTAACCAATAACTATTTTTTATTTGAGAGAGAGTTTTATTTGCAAGTAAAAGGTACAGCGATGGGCAGTCCAATAGCACCAAATTATGCAAATTTATTTATGGGTAAATTTGAACAAGATCATGTCTATAATAACAATCCATTTCAGTCAAATATTAAGGTTTGGATGCGATATATAGATGATTGTTTTATGATTTGGTCAGGTACTGAACAGGAATTGGATTTATTTGTGTCGTTCATTAATTCGCAAATTCCATCAATTAAATTTATAACGGAAAAAAGTTGTGATTCGATATATTTTTTAGATGTTAAAGTAACAAAGATCAATGAGTCATTGCATACAACAGTATTTCGAAAACCAGTGGATAAAAACACAATATTATCCATTGACACTTATCATCATTCCTTTAAAACGTAGTTTACCGATTAGTCAACTGCATAGATTAAAACGTAATTGTAGTACTACACATGAATTTGATGAACAGGTAAAACTGCTATTTCAACGATTTCGTTCTAAAGGGTATCCACAAAGCTGGTCAAATAATGCATTAGATAAGGTTAACAAATTGAATAGACATGATCTTTTGAAAATAGATAAACCCATTAAAAAACAAAGAAAATCGTCAGTAAATTGTTCATTGACATACAATGAGCATAGCATTACAATAAAATCAATCATTTATAAATATTGGCACATATTAACATCTGATGAATCCCTAAATGGTAAATTTCAATATTGCCCATTGTTTACTTTCAAAAGATCACAAAACCTATCAGATATGATGGCAAATTCAGATGTAGTAAGGAGAAAAAAGTCTGCATATATACAAGGCTGTTTCCCGTGTAGAAACTGTGCCACATACCGAAATTTGGTGAAGTGTAAAGAATTTATGTTTCCAGTAACACGGAAATGTTTTGAAATTACATCTTGTATTACCTGTTCAACTCGTAATCCCAGATAGCACACGTACGTCTGCAAGATGTCTGTCAAAGATCTCTTGATCTGGAAAGCATCTGCTGTTTACAAACGTCTGACAGACGTCTTTCAGATGTCAGTTTTACATACATCCTAATCATAAACATCTTAAAGACATCTAATAGACGTCTATTTGACATCTAAAAGGAGACGTCCTATAGACCTATTGCAGATGAGCAAACACTCTAAAAAATACGTCTTGCAAATGTAAATGCAGACGTCTAAATAGACATCTCTGAGATGTACGTGTGCTATCAGGGATGTGATATATATGTTAAAATGTCCCTGTCAAAAGATATATATAGGAAAATCATCATGTCAGTTGAAATTACGAATTAATGAACATAAATCTAGTATACGACGACAAGTTATAACCTCTTCAGTAGCAAGACATTTTAATGAATTGGGACATGACATCAAACAATTGGAATGCATAGGAGTAGAAGAGGTTTTTGGGTCACGTAGAGGAGGTAATATAAATAAAGAACTATTGAAACGAGAAGCATTTTGGATTCATAAACTTAAATCACTGACCCCAAATGGCATGAATGAGGAATTAGATCTTTCTGTTTTCCTTTAATGAATAATAATTGGTCAAATTCATCTTTAATATTTTATATAATAAATTTTGAGTATTAACAGTGTGAAAAACAATGATTGTCTATGACGATGTATTTCTGATGTTTTGAATTATTGAATTTTCCATTGTTAAACAATTTAAAGTTAATTGGTGGAGTAGATATTGATGATTGTTTATTTGAACTGTAGGTTTGTATAATAGTGATAAATATGAGATCCAAGATAATTCTTGTTTTAGTCACGGAGTTTGCGACGTACAGGTAGATGTGATATTTTGTGTTGTGTGGATATATACATGAAAATTGTCCAGTATTTAAATGAAAATGATCTAATGATTTTAGTTGGCTAATGAAAGATGCGCTCTTTGGGCCTGACGTGGGAACAAGAGCCCTCCTCGGGCTAGACGCGGGAACTGTGGTCCTTCCTGAGCCAGACGTTGGAACCACAGCAGTCTCTGGGATGAATGTGGGAATAAGGGCCCTCTCTGGGTTAAACTTGAGAACAGAAGCCCTCTCTGGGCTGGATTCAGGGACTGGAGCCCTCTCTGGGCTGGATCCGGGGACAGGAGTCCTCTCTGGGCTGGATCCGGGGACTGGAGCCCTTTCTGGGCTGGATCCAGGGACTGGAGCCCTCTCGGGGCTAGACTGGAGAACAGGAGCCCTTTCTGGGTTAGACTCGGAATCTGAGGCCCTCTCTGGACCGGACGTGAGCACAACCGCCCTCCTTGGGCTGGACGTGGAGACAGGGGCCCTCTCAGGGTTAAACTCAGGAACCACTTCCATCGAGGCAAGAGGAGAAGCAAGCGGCTTGGGAATGGCCTCCGTGACCATTCCCAAGCCGAGCCGTCCCTCCATGACAAGAGAAGCAGCCAGCTTCGGAAAAGTCTCTATGAACAAGACAAGACAAGACCGACAGGAATTTTCTCTCTGGACAAGACAAGACTTAAGCACGGCTTTAGGGGACATGACTCGACTCTGGTCAGGGGCTGGAGCCTGCACTGGACTCTGGTCAGGGGCTGGATCTGACAGCCTATTCCTTCTCCGATTCCTTCCTTGGTTACGGGTGAGGGTGACACCAGTTGTCAGCTGAGGGCTTAGAGGTACAGCGGCCGGTGGGCTTGACAACGGAACGGCCAGCGGGGTTGAGTGAGCCGCGGCCGGCGGGGTTGAGTGATGAAAAAAAACTACAGTAGTCAACATTTGAAGTGGATCAAAACCTTTCATCAAATTCAAAACCTAAAATCAAAATCCGTTCTTGTCTTAGAACAACTTTGCTGAACTTTTTGATCCACTTCAAATGTTGACTACTGTAAAACTAAAAGAAAAAAAAAAGAAAATAAATGTGACTATATGAGTGATTTGAAGAATGGATGCAAAAAAAAAAATAAAACAATAAAATAAAATAATTAGACAAATCTATTTGAAGTACGCATCAATGTCAAGAATAAAAGTTTTAAAAAAATCCAAAATGTACATAAACGCAAGTCTCAATAGCAGACATGTTTCAAAAAGTTGGTAAATTCACTATTATTAATAGCCCCACAGGGCCTTGCTTACTTAAAATGCATAATTGTTCACATTGTAAATTTTTCACTGATTCATATTCCATCACATACTAGATTCCAATGCTGTTTGTAATCATTTGTATACAGCAGGAAGGCCAGAATTTTAACGTTCTTACCAAAGGACATCGTTTTATCAAGATAAGATGACCTTGACAGCTTCCATCTTCCCATCACCTTCTTTTTGGCAGACTGATTGAAAACTATTTCTGATTTCGAAGGTGAGCCTGAGGATCTAGGCAGCGGAGAAAGATTGAAGCAGTTGTGTTCCGGAACACCTATTGTTTTATTTCTGAGTAGAGTGTTTAAGAGTTTGCTCACAGGCATAACAGCAGAAGCCTTTACCTGGATTTGGACTGGCAGCACACGCTGACACTCCACATGACAAACCCACTAACCTTTCATCAAAGTCTTGCAATTATTACAACTTAAACGAGAGTGGAAAAGCGTACAGCACAGCATCTGTCTCGCATATTAAATACTGAGGTAATTTTGTAATTAAATTTGACGATGAAAGACAAATGATGCACTGTTTACTTTTTTCCACTAAGCCTTCTGCGTCTTTGTAATGCATAGACAGCCAAGATGAGGAATACATATTCCCCATCTTGAAAATATGCATATGAAAAAAAAAATAAAGGTAAAAATGTTCTGATTTCTTTTGGGAGCAAAACTGAAGTCTGACATATTTGACATGAGGACTGTCTCTCAGTTCCAGGACAAATTTGCATTCACGTCTCTACAAAAATGTTGGATTTCTCTTATCTGGCATGTAAAGTGATTTGCAGTAGATTGTGTGTCTGTATATGTGTTTGACAGACAATTAAACAGAAAAAAAAAACTGTGCGTGTGTGTGTGTGTGTGTGTGTGTGTGTGTGTGTCTGTGTGTTTTACAGGATGTTTGCCCCATAAGGAAAATGAGTCTCAGTGGGGAATCTGTTTTGCTCTTTTGATTTATGACTGCACGTTGTCTCATTTCGCAGCATACTGACAATTTTTCTGCAATAATTGAAGTAAATGATGAAGTTGTTCTCCTCTTCTACGATAAAATTATAGTGTTGGGCCTAAGGACACAGCCATAATAGAATTAATGTCCTCTGTAAAGTCCACACAGAGGTAAAACAACAACAGTCGCACACACATTTCACTATATAATTCTCACAGTTTAGGCCATACATTTGTTTGTTTGTTTGTTTGTTTGTTTGTTTTTTGCATGCATGCATGCATTTTATACTTTATTTAATGCTTACTGTTTAACCAATCCTAAACATAAAATGTCAAAGTTATTCAGATGAGTACAGAAAGACCCGTTCTAATTGTCAAAATGAACGCATTAATTGTTTTTTTTTTTTTCACTTTAACACGTTAAAAATATTTAACGCAATCAACTCTGCATACTTTTCCCCTGCATTACAGTAGACTATATGAACACATTATCAAGCACAATAAGACACAAAAGAGAAATTTTAAGTTTTGCAAAGTTTTGTTTTGAGTTCACTTAAACATTGTTATAATTTTCAAAGCCTATTAAATAAATAAAAAAAAAAAAGCTTCCAATTAAAATGGTTATAATTAATGGCTAAATTTGAGGGAAAAATAAGCATTCAGTAGAAACATCAGTGCATTATAAATGTATTATATTGTTATGGTATTAATCACGATTCATTACAGAAAAATGTGTGATGAATCTGTTATGACAACACTAATTCTAATGCAACAAAATATGATTAATGTGACAAGATCTGTTTTTTCTACATCACTGTATGTTTTTCTTTCAGATCTTTGCATAAATAAATAAATAAATAAATACATGTTTTGATTAAATTTGTATGCTATGTGCTAAAATGTAAATTTATTAAATTTTTGCATAATTAAGAATGACAATTTTTACGAAGTTATTGCATACTGAGCACAATTATATACTGTATGTTCAAGTCCTTAAATGGATAATTCCCCCAAAAATGAAAATCCTATTATTATTTACACAACCTCATGTAACAAAATAACAAAAAAAAATTATTATAATAAACGCTGTGCATGTGTGTTATCAAGATGTACTATTTACGTTTGAACGTTAATATCTGTTCTTCTAAGTCACTGACATCACAGTATGTTTCTATTTGGATTTTTGAAAATGGATGATACATGCTAAAATGTTAACTTATTACATTTTTGAATAATTAGAGTAATGACAAAAATCACATTTCAAAGACTATTTATGCAAACAGAGCAAAACTATCTCCTGTCCAACTAAGGTATGCACACATAATGTATGCATACTGTGAACAATTGTGTTCTGTCCAAGTCATTAAAGAGACAGTTCGCCCCAAAATGCTGTCATCATTTACTCATGTCATTCCGATTCTGTATCCCTTTCTTTCTTTTGCAGAACACAAAAAAATATTTAAAGAACACTGGGGAACAGCACTGGACTCCTTTGATTACTGCATAAACTAACAAAAGAAAAACAGTCATACAGGTTCATAACGATATGAGCAAGAGTAAATGATAACAGAAGGTTCATTTTTAGGTACACTATCTATCGGTGTAATTCAACATTGCTCATTTCTGTCCTCAGAAAGTGTTTAAGGCTGGTTGTTGGGGACATACGTCTCAGTGGGTGCTTCTGTGATTAGTCCGTGATCAATGTGGCAAGGCAAACTACCCATAAGGCATTGCTTCTTATTTGGGAACCCCCAAGCTTGTAAATGTGTGATGACAGTTACAGACATCAATCACAGCATTTTTCCCTCAAAGACCTGCAGGGCTGTTTCTGATAGCGAAAGTGTGTGTGTGTGTGTACTATAAACCATGAAGATGATGTCCTGACTACTAGAGTTCAGGCTCGTTGCTCACTTGAAGGTACGAAACAAAATTGCTTGGTGATTTTCAAATAGCGAGTGTCAGCGAAGGCGAGACTCTCTATGTGCTCTGATATAATGTCTTCACTGAATGAAAATGATACTCTTTTGTATGGCACTGTTCAAGGATTCAAAATAGGGCCATTGTATTTTGACAAAAAAGTCACCTTAGCAAGGTGCGTGCTAAGGCAAGCATTGCTAATATTACACAGTTGTACAAACACTCAACCCTATGTTTTGCACTTTGACATTTAATCAGCCTAGATATGAATGACATTTTAAATCATGTGGCTCTTTGTTGAAGTGATGTGCGGTTTAACTTCTCGAAGAAAAAAATATGTAAATTTTTTCCTTCACGGACGATGAAACACGAGAACAAAAGTCCCTTGAGGAAGGAACCCATATAGAAACTAGGCTCTGTTGACATGGACCGGTAAGCAACCACCCAGGGGTGTGTTTCCCAAAAGCATCATTAGCTATGGTCATTAGTTCCATTAAATGCTATTGGTAATAACAGAACTTGCCATAGTTGCTTTTGGGAAACGCACCCCGGAACAGTGGTGGACAAAGTCAAGTATTTGAGTAAAAGTACAGATACCCTAATAAAATATCACTCCAGTAAAAGTATTCAGTACTCCTTTTCAATTTTACTTGAATAAAAGTACAAAAGTATTTGGTTTTTAATGCACTTAAGGAGCAGAAGTAAAAAGTACTGATCAATGAATGTTTATTTTGTCGTTTTAACTTATATACTTTTATATTTATATATAAATAATAGAATAGTCAATTTAGGTTACTGATACTTCATACTGTGTGTGCAAACCAACAAAAGATATTGATATTTTACAATCAATCAATCAATCAATAAAACATATTTAAAAATGAGGAAAAACAAAATGTGTGTTGACTACCAATATACTGGAAAAACAGACATAACTTAGAATAAAATTTTAAATTCATACTAGTTTGAAACTTATCTGAATCTGTAACAGCAGCAGGGAAGACGCATGGGCATTAATTTGTTATTTGAATTTTATGTATAATTTTTACCTAAAACCTACGCGACTGGCAGTGATACACAAATGTGGACATGTTCAAATTCAAGATTTTCATTCAGTTGTCTTAAACAGCTCACCATTTACAGTAGATTTAGTACACACACCTGACAGTTGTGACCTAAATATAATTTTTCATTTACTGGAGACTCACCCTGACCAGATCATTTGAATCAGGGAGTTGTTGATTTGAGAAAAGCTGCAATCTGATCAGTCCAATTATCAAATGAACCATTTGCGATCTGATTTAACAGTTTCATTGAAAAGAATCAACTTGTTCACTACTAGCGTGTCTCGTGGTGGTGACAATTTCTCCAGTTCAATATAATGAGGAATGACATGTTTGTAAGAAATGTAGTGGAGTAAAAAGTATGCTTTGGAATGTAGTGAAGTAAAAGTTTCTCAAAATAAAAATTATCCAATATAGTACAGATACTTGAAAACTGTACTTAAGTACAGTAACAAGGCAAAAAAACTTCATTACTGTTCACCACTGACCCAGAAGAGTTTTAGAGAGTTTTACAATGGCAAACACCACTCACATATTCTTCAGACATTCTAAAATAATGTTTGAATTTATAGACAGTGTGGAGAACATTAACATATTCTTCATGTACTACAAAAAATAAATAAAAAGATGTTACAATTAAAAAAAAAAATGTTTAAAAATAGAAGAATCTTTTACATGGCAAAATGCAATACAGCACATATTCACTTACCAGAGAGCAATTTGTTTGACTTTAAATTACATTAACAAATTCATTATGTATAAATAAATACAAGACAAAAATGATAAGTAACAGCGACAGTACGACTTGAGGACGGAGAGAAGACACTGCTATTATCACAGCTTTACTGAAGCTGCTCAGGTAAAAACTGTACCAACCTCCAAGGCCTCCCACAATTCTCTGCAAATTGTTGTAGATGTCAGATTATATAGGGGCTTTAACCTTCTTTATTCCTGCCTCCAGCTGTTATTCGTAGTACAAGATTATATTATCATATGACAGCAGACTCTCCCAGAGGACCAGCCCGTTCTCATCAATGCTTTTGTATGAAAATTTATGCATAAAAATGTGTATAAGTAGCTTTAAAGATAGAGATAATGATGCAGAAATGAGCATAATTAGAAGATGCATCTAAATACGGACATACATGCTGAATACATAACTACTTTGGAATAGCAAAAAAAATAAATTAATTAATTAAAAAAAAAATATATATATATATATATATATATATATATATATATATATATATATATATATATATATATATATATATATATATATATATATATATATATATTATGTATATTAAAGAATACAAATTTTATTATTAAAGATTTGTAATTTCAAAATAAAATTACAATGCTTGAAAGCAAATAAATAAACAAATAAACAAATAAATAAAACATATCTTTGTAAATGTGTATGGTTAATCTGATACATTTAATGATTAATTTTCTGTTTTTAATTCATTTTATTCTTTTTAGAAATAGAGCAATCACATTTCAGTTTTTAAACAGATGAAAGAAATAACATTATTTGGAATTCAGTATGCAAATATAGCAATGACATTGTTGTTATGCCCTGAATGCTGAGTGTTCTATCACTGTCACAGTAAAAGGGACATTATTTTAACTTTAAAAATAATATTTCAGCAATATTAACATAGCACTGCCTTATAAGCACTGCTATTAAAAAAAAATCTGCAATGTGCCGAACGGTTGAGCTGACATGTAAAACCTGCCATGTTTATGGCAATTACGCATTTGAGCAGCACTCTAGCACTAATGTTATTTCCAGTTGGGGGCTAACATTTAAACTGCAGCACAGAGATGTTCACATCAATTTGAGCGTGAGATAAGCATGCATTTATCTCATAGTCAGTTATCACTGAAATTGACCCTCGGTGTCTTATTCTCCACTTTGATTAAAAACGACCAGCTATGCAACTTGACACTGAGGAATTCTACTGAAAAACACATTCATTACACAACTCATTATGTGCATCCATATCTGAAATACAAGATTTTAAACAGATGACCAAAACCTTCAATATATCCAACTGAGCTTGGCTTACAGACCTAAAACACACAATTCTAAACAAGGTGAGGAGCTGTTGTGATTAAATGAATAGTTCACCCCCAAAACATGAAAACTTGCTGCAAATGTATGCACCCTCAGGCAATTTGGGAAAAAAATGGGGGGAAAAAATCACTTGCTCACCAATGGATCCTCTGCAGTGAATGGGTGCCATTAGAATGAGAGTCCATACAGCTGATAAAAACATCACAATAATCCACAAGTAGTATTCACAGATCAAGCACTGTTTACATTCCAAAACAGCCTTTTTTTTTTTTTTTTTTTTCTTTTTCACCAGAGGAAGCATTATGCATTATGCATTATGAAAACAGAAAAGTTTCAGCAGATTTCAGCAGTGTACTATATAGGGACCAATGAGTGATTTCTCCTAATATAATCAATGCATTTGCCTGAATGAGAGTCCAAACAGCTGATAAAAACATCACAATAATCCACAAGTAGTCCACACCACTCTAGTCCATCAATTTATGTCATGTGATGCATGTTTGTAAGAAACAAATCCATTATTAATGGATTTATAAATTTTAACTGTCACTTTTGGTCAAAATACTCCATAATCCATAATAACACTTCTTCCAGTGAAAAAGTCCCTTCTTTGTTGTCCTCTAACATCAAACATATTTGGTCTGTTTTCTTTGTAAACAGTGCTTGATCTGTGCATAATTCTCTCCTGATTCAGATGTGACAGTGTTTTCCACTGGACAACAATATTAACTTTTTAGCTGTATTTTAGGTAGATTTTTTTTTTTAAGGTAAAAATGTTTTGATGGATGAGAAACAAGCTCATCTACATCTTGGATGACATGAGGGTGAGTACATTTTCAGCAAATTTCATTTTTGGGTGAACTTTTCCTTTAATTTTTTTTTAAATATCATGTGTATGAATTAATTGCCATGTATTTTTTTATTCTTTCAATATAAAACGACTGACCGTCTGGACTCTGGAACTGCTACCTGCCTGATCTGCACAACCCGATCTCATGAAAGTGAGTATAAATAGTATGTCAAATAAAAATGAAAATTTGTGGAACTGATATGCAAAAATGGACTTTGGCGTGTATATCTACGTGCTGGGTAGGATTAGGGATTTGGGATAGATGCATATCATATGTACGCAAAAGCTGCGTATCATATGCACGCCAACAAATTTCGTATCATATGCACGCAAAAACTATGTATTATATACACACCAAACACGTTTGTATTATATATATGTCAAAGTCCATTTTTGCGTATCAATACCACAAGTTTTCGTTTTTATTTGGCGTACTATTTATACGCATTTTCATGAGACCGGGCTCATCTGCAAGGAGAAAAATCACAGTTCTCAAGAAACACAAATGACAAGCATCATTACTCCACTAAATGTGCAGACCAGAATGCATCGCTCAGCTCTGAAAGTGTCTGTTCATGCATCAATAGTCTTAAATGTGGCAATAACTGCATATAGATTAAATTCAAGGCTGTAAAAACACCATTCATCTGGCCCCTGATAGAGAACAACACCAGCTAACGGCCCCCAGGAAATCTGAGATCGAGACCTTTGAGATCTGCAGCAACAGACGAAAAGAGTCCTGCTTTACTACAAATGTTTATTACAAACATTAATATGTTTGGTTGTGCCTCATAGATGCAAACAGCATTAATAAGCTCGTGGGGACGAGAGGCCACCCCATAATTCCACAGGTAATTGGCTGCCTAATCTATGCTACATTATTCTGCATGTGTTTATAAGATGTGACCGACTGTTAATTTAATTTGTTTTATTAATATTCATTAACTCAATGAAAGTAAAACACTGACCTGATTGGTTGCCTAGCTTTTGTGGTCTTCAGTGGAGGTAAACTCACTGTACCTTTATTCAAAGGAGATGTTTTTATTGGACAGTATTGGTGTCAGAAATTAGCATTTTATTTAAGGTGCAATGTTTGCTCCCTGGAAATGATATCATCACAAAAGCATATTTTCAAGCCATATTAAACATGTTTGTTTATTTATTTATGTGTTCATATGTTTTGAACTAAATACTTCAGTTGAATTAATTATTTCAAATTACTTTAGAGGTATTGTAAAATTATTTTACAATACCTCCAAAACTGTTTGGCTGATGATACATGGGACAACTTTTTGAGCAACGTTGCCGGGCAACTCTGTAGGTAATGTTGCTGTCAACGGACAACCAGGTGAGACACAGGGCCCATGACCGATCTAAAGTATCCAGGTAGAAATTTGCTACCCGTTCTCAATGGGAAAGTGGCCAAGCAACATTGCTCAAAAAAAGTTGCCTGGCAAAATTGCTCAAACAGTTGCCCCGTGTATCATCAGACTTTCGGTTGAAACCAAAAATGTATAAACAACATAACACATAATGTTACGGTCACGACACAGACAAGGAACACAGAGGTAAGTGATCAAACAGGGGTATTTATTGACTGATGAGCCGGGAAGAAGCAGAAGCAGTCGAGAGGTGAGTATGACACTGTGAGACAGTTTCTGAATGGCTTAGCTTGCGGTAACTTGATCCTTGTTTCGCTGTAGGAGGATCATGGAGGAACGGGATCAGTGGAGCACAGGAGCGGTGGAGCACAGGAGCGGTGGAGAACAGGAGTGGTGGAGAACAGGAGCATCTGAGGTGAGTAAACACAGGTAAATACACGTAGAGAGTCTGGTTAGAGTTCAGGGATGTTAACGGTAGACCAGACGGTGAGTGACTGAAAAGAACGTGCTCAAATAGGCGACTTGATTGAAGACAGCAGGTGCGGGTGATTAGAACTCCAGGTGATGGTGATCGTGACAGAGAACAGGTGTGAGCCAAGGAGGATTCTGGGACATGGAGTCCAGAGCTGGTGAGAGGTGACAGAGACTCCCTGACAGTACCTCCCCCTCCCAGAAGGCGCGTCCTGCGCCGTAAATATCCACAGGGGAGAGGGGGTGGGAGCCCTGGAGGCTGGTTCAAGACGGAGACACGGGAGGCCTCCAGGGCGGATCAGGGAGCTCAGCAGGCCACGGCAGAGCAGGGAGCTTGGGAAGCCATGGCAGAGCAGGAAGCTCGGGAGGACATAGTGCAGCATGAAGCTTGGGAGGCCATGGCGGGGCAGGCAGTCCCAGGAGCCAGGGTGGAGCAGGGTGCTCGGGAAGCCACAGTGGAGCAGACTTCATGTCCTTGACCTCGACCCTCAGCCCGGTCACTATGACCGGAGCCCTACTACCCCCCCCCTTTCTCCTCATCCTCCACCTTTGATTTGGGGTGCATCGGGCCAGCTGGCTTGACAGGGAAACAGCCAGCGTTTCTGGGCTGAGGACGAGGGTGTAGCTTTGGAAGATACGGGGGTATTTGGGGTTGGGCAGGTGTAAGGAGCTGTTGGTGAGGTATGTGGAGGTTCTCAGCGTGGGTGAGCTGGGGAGACGCGGCACATTTCAGCGGTGTATGGATGTCGTGACTTGGGAGGTTCCCTTACTTATTCCACATCGAAGTCAGAAACCGTTTAGGAAAAGGATGAGATTAATCAGCTCGATCAGGGGATCGCATCAGATCATCTCATCATCTAACCCCAGCTGGAAGCACGCACCTTGAGCAGCGTCGTGCCAGCTCACCCAGTTGGAGAGCTTGAGAAAATCCTCCACATATCGCTCCAACCTCCGACCTCCCTGCCACAAACCCCACAACGCATCCTCAACTGTAGTCATCTTGTTTGGTCCGGTCTTCTGTCACGACACAGACAGGGAACACAGAGGTAAGTGATCAAACAGGGGTATTTATTGACTGATGAGCCAGGAAGAAGCAGGAGAAGTCGAGAGGTGAGTATGACACTGTGAGACAGTTTCTGAAAGGTTTAGCTTGCAATAACTTGATCCTTGTTTCAGTGTAGGAGGATTGTGGAGGAACGGGATAGGTCGAGAACAGGAGCGGTGGAGCACAGGAGTGGTGGAGAACAAGAGCAGTGGAGAACAGGAGCATCTGAGGTGAGTAAACACAGGTAAGTACACGTAGAGTCTGGTTAGAGTTCAGGGATGTGAACGGTAGACTGGACAGTGAGTGATTGAAAGGAAAGTGCTGAAATAGGTGACTTGAAGACAGCAGGTGCGGGTGATTAGAACTCCAGGTCTGGGGCGGCGTTTCCGTATGGCAGAGTATGGCAGTTGCCATACCCTAGCCCAGTTGGGTGTGCCGTGAAAAACTATCCAAACTTCATATCTCTATTATAATTCGTTATTATTATTTTAAATCAGAGGGTTTTAAAAATATTTAACCAATGATAAGCATTAAAGAGCCTGTCAGTAAAACTTCGTAACGCCATTGGATCATCAAGCTCTCAGCGAAAGCTCGTAACTTCACCCTGCCTCCTTCAGATCGACACGCTACGCACAGTCTGGAGGAGACAGATCTCCACTTTTTCGCAATGCAAGGGTAAATAAATAATTGATGTTTGAATAGTACAGCGTTTTCTTTACTCAAACACTATGTCTGTAAAAGCTAATGTTTTTGTGTGTTTGAAAAGCGGACAAGAAGTAGGTTATCTGCCTTGTAGCCAATATACTTTAGTACGTTTTAAATATCCTGTGCATAAGAGCTTCATTTGAGATTTTGGCCAAGTGTATTAAACAACAAGAAAAACTAAGCGCCCATATAGCTACAATAAACATTATATAACCTGTAAAAGTTGATGAAAGCATGCGATACACTTGCTGCCTCAGATGACAGTTACAGCCGTTCTAATGACAGACAAAACACTCAATCTCTGTCATTCACTGGTCAAAAACCTTGTTGTTTAATTATTGATTTTTTTCCCCTTTCTATCTATGCCCACACCCCCACCCCCACCATACCCTATGGTATTGTGAAACGCCGCCACTGCTCCAGGTGATAGTGATCATGACTGAGAACAGGTGTGAGCTGGGGAGGATTCTGCGGGACATGGAGTCCAGAGCTGGTGACTGGTGACAGAGACTCCCTGACAGTTACATTTACCTCAGGAAAGCCATTTAATGTTTATAGCTTGTTAGTTAGCTAGAAAAAAAAAAAAAAAAAAAAACTCTAGAGAGGAGCATTTTCCAACATATTCATTATATTTTAACTTAACCTGTTGTCTTCATTATTTAATGTTTGAATAAATCTGTCATGAAAACAAGCATTGATTACAAACCATTTAAATGTTTACATTCTTACTCCAAATTGGAGGTGAAACAATTATCTTTACAAAGTTTATATAAAAATTGCCTTATGTACAAAGTATATATATATATATATATATATATATATATATATATTTTTTTTTTTTTTTTTTTTTTTTTCGTGTTGATAATGAAATAAATCTTAGCAATTAACCGATTATTAAATAAGCTTTATTTTCCATTTTGGAATTCGCCTAAGTGAAAAGTCTCATTTTGGTTTTGGTGTTTCAGTAAACAATTTTATTTTGGTGCATCACTAGCTAAAATACTTTTAAAATGCTCTCAAAAAGTGAGTTATCCAATCTGAAACAGCAATACTATCTAACACAACCAATAATGTGAGTGTTGGCAGGACTATCTACATACTAAACTGAAGAAACCTGTTTAAAAACAATCATTTTCACATTCGTTGATACTAGAGACATGGAAAATATGAACTTGATATATGAACAATGAACAATACATTTTAAATGATTGGATAGTCTGATGTTTTGATGGTCCAGGATGAAAGTGGATACAGCAATGCTTTATGGATCTCAGTGGTTTGATTTCTTGATCTGTTCATATTAAAACGTCTGTTTAAATACAAACAAACAATGAATTTCAGTCTACTTCTTCTAATTCTTTTTGCCAATATACAGAAAGTTTCACAGAGGGATGAGATATCTGTATCAGAAACGCTGCTTCACAGTTATCTCACACTGTCATGTCAAAACTTCTTTTTTTTTCTTTTGATATGTTTTTAGTCAGCCTTCAGAGAGGAAAGTAATTCAATCTTTGCCGCTTTCTTCCCAATAGAGCCTCATTCTGACAGCTGCTCTCTCCAACATAATGCGCTGCTGACACATGAGATACGACAAACTCATTTGAAAGGGATAATTCATTTTTTTTCCCCAACTTGTTATGGTGGTAATGCAGGGATTGTTTCCTTTCTTTTTCCTCCCAACTTTTCTACACTGTCGTATTCTATTTCAGATGGCATACAAGAGGTCTACCTGTAAATACAAAGCAGATGAAAGCATAAAAAGAAGACAATAGTGTCAAACCACAGCTATTTTTTCTTAAAATAGGTCATATAATGCATTTATTATTATTATTAGTAGTAGTAGTAGTAGTAGTAGTAGTAGTAGTAGTATTCCTTACATATCTAGTAAGGTTTTATTTATTTATTTATTTATTTTTGCATTAGAACAGTTGTAATTTAGTTTTTCATACCTATTTCACATCCTCACTCTAATTAAGCTGGCTCATTGCAGCATTTGCTGTCAGAATTTGCTTCAATAACAGCCACTTTACAAAGCCACATTACATTTTGACAGGATCACAAAACAATCTGTGATTAAATGTATTGCTCAAACTGTTAAGATCAAACTGAAATGATCACAGACCTTGTAACAAATAATCTTCAGTTTCTCGTTTCTAATATTCCGAAGGATATGAAGAGTGGCAGGTGCAACACAGCCAGGAAGGAACTTCACAAGGTTTGTCAGATTTTACTTTCTCATTGTTGTTGGTTCTATAGGGATATCTATTCTATTTCATCCTTAGTACTTCACTGTGTGGAGAAAAAAAAATAATAATAATAATTCTAAACTTAATAGTCATCACTGACATTTATTTCATTGTTTAATTAAGAAAATTATATCCAGTTCTTTTTAAAAAGGTGTTATACAGTATTTGTGCATATGTCCTCCAAATGGTCTTCTAAGTCAATAAAGGCTAAAGCAGACACTTGCACTTGCATTTAGTTCTGTTTCCAACTGGATGTTATTTGTATCAAGCCATCTATGTCACAGTAAATTACAACCAATCAGAAACAGGTAGATCAGAAAACATGCAAAATGGCAAATTAGTCAGCTGACTTGGGATTCTGCCACCACAGCAAAGACCCCTATAATAAACTGACGTTTTCAAACATTTCTCAACATTCCTCTTGTGCAATGAACTCAGCGCAGCTGGAACACGAGCTAAGTGATGGGAACAGCGAACGAAAACCATCTGTCTTGAAAGACTGCCATACAACAGAAAAGACTGTCATCATTTACATTTGACTAAATGCGTATAATTTTATTTTGTGTGTGAAAACCACTCAAACATCTTTATAGCAAAATGTCTAAATCACATTCAGTATAAATTTGGCAAATTATGGAGCACTGCATCAGGTTTGACATATTGTTACATGTTATTGGTTACTCAGATTGTCATTGACAAATGCATCTTGGTAGAAATGACTTAACTTCGAATATAGTGCACAAATCATATGGACTATACACTTTTATTGTACATTTATGTTGCTTTTATGTTATTTTTGGTGCAGCACTAATCTGTAAATACTAAATAACCACTTTTGTGTTCAAAGGATATCATACAGAGTAATGCAGGTGGTAAATATTAATCACAAAATTAATTTCTGAACCCATCATGCTATCATACTGTTCATGAGCAGCATCTGTACTTCGAATACATTCTAAGGCCTTGAAAACACTAATATGCTCCCGGGTTTGCTGGGCTACTGCAAGTTTCATCAGCAAAATGGATGTGTGAAATAAAACACCCTGAGTGGTCAGTCATGATGAGCCAATGTAATGTTCAATTAACGTGACGTTAGTGTGAACTCGCCTCACTGAGTCTCTGAGCAAAAGAGCTTTAGCATCTTGTTAGAGCTTGCAGGGAAATATGCAAACTTGTCATGAAAGATAATTATCACCTTCAGTCGCCCATCTGCTGGCCGTTGACCAAATTGACTTGAATTTCATGGTTAATGTCACTATAGATGAGCTGTATGGGGAAATTCTGCTGGGGAAATGGATGCGGCGGATTTATTTAGTTAGATTTTCTTTTCTTATCAAGGCAAGTTTGCAGTGTCAGTTCTGATCCTACTCCAATTAAATAAGACGCTCTGTTACCTCCCAATTCAGTGCTTTTCCAAGAAAATACAAGGTCACCCAAACCTCCCTTATGCTTGACATAATTTCAGTGATGTTATGACATGAATATTGGCAGGCTGTGGAAGGTTTCAACAATTTTAACTAAGTAAACAATTTCCCTTCCAGGTCGCAGTGGTGAATAAAGCACAAAAGCGGCTGGATCTTTCTAACTCTCTCCATATGTCTTTGTCCCTCCTGCTGACTTTCCTCAGGGAAACTTCTAATTGCTTCTCTGATGACCTCCACAGAGACACTCTTAATAATCATGCAAAATAGGCCTACACAGTATATGTGAAGCTTTTATGATATGTATACTCTAAATATTTATGTATTAGGCTAGTAGTTTACAATAATTGTAACACAGACAAAGTTCAAATGTAATTAATTCATGAATAATTCATAAAAAGAACCTAACGGATTTTCCATCTACTTGCAATTATGAGCTTTCAAGATCCAAATAAACTGTTCTTGTACCATTGTTTATCTTTTTAGGGGCTTTTTTGTCTTTTTATGTGCTTGTAACACTTTGCCATGATGCTCAAGTGAGCAGTGTGAAGTTAAATTTGATTTGCCTTCAGTCTGCTATTTCCTGGAGTTCAAAGTATGGAAGGATATTCTGTTTTCAAAAGGAATTGCAAATTGTATTTTCAGTTGACTTTCCATATGTGGACACATTGTGATAATCCAAATGCAATTGCGAATCTTGCGTTACCGTTTGCATTTTCATTTTTCCTTTAGCATTTGAATTTCCGATGCCTTACGGAAACCTGTCAATCAGTGTCAGGGTGGGATTATACTATGAGGTGTATTTGTATTGGGAAGTGACACATTTTTATTGGCTGGTCAGTAAACGTGGGCCAAGTACAATGATCATGCTGAATTTCTGACAATAACAGTGTCCATGATCATAGAAATCGCCACAACTGTTTCACGATGGCAATTTTATTTCTAGAAACGCCGAAAATTGTGCCGTGTGTCCTGAGCTTTATGATCTTATAAGATTGCTGAAAGCTGGATCTTTTTTTATTGAATCAAAGCCATACCGCACGGACAGCTGTAGTCTGATTCACATACAAATGATTCTTATGAGCCGTTTTTTTTTTTTTTTTTAGTGATCCCTGTATTAATGACCCTTATAGGTTCGTTTTAGTGAATCAAAGTGAGTAGTCTAACCCATTACTTATCTTCTTGAATTAAACACAGTCCTGCACTGTCATGTCGTATTAAAGTTTGTGATACTCACTTACTGGTTATTCATATGACAACGTAGTTGAAGATGCACATTATGTCAGTAGTAGTAGGCTATTTTGTTTAAAATAAAACAAATTAATTTTGTCACTTTTACTGTAAAACATTTAAAACTACATCTTTTACTAGAATTTATTTAGTGTTATCAGATAGAACTCATCATTTGGCATTTGAATTGCATTTATGTTTTCTACATGTCCCCCCCATATTATTTGCAGCACTATTCTTGAGTTTACCTGCAAATAGGTATAAAAATCTACAGTAAGACTTTCTGTACTATTTGTTGAACAAGTACTATCAACAATGTGACAGAAGCAAAAAGCTGAAGTGTGGCTCCATTGCCACCTCGCAGTACTGACATTGTTCACAAAGTTGGCAAACACCTTCTGTCAGAAATGTGTTGCCATGCATTCCCAATGGCAATGCATTCTGGGATTGACAAAGTGGGAATGAGAGATTCAATTTAAATTAGTCTTGTGCTCAAAAGCGGCTTCTGAAAAAGAGTTTGATATCTCTAATTAGCACTTTGTGGCTGTGTTTTCAGGTGTTTTTTTTTTTTTTTTTCTCCTCATCTTTTCCCCCATCTATTGCTATAGCCTCTGTCCCTTAACGTGCAAGCTAGATTTTCATACAATATAAAAGGCTGTTTTTCCTGTTTCCACTTTTCTATCGCTATTATTTTTAATGACAGAGGCACCATTTCATCTCAGGGATTTGTTGACAGGTCATCACGTGGCTTTCTAGCCAAGCAGCCTTTAATAGATGCCTCTCCTTGCAAACGCCATAAACTCTTCACTGAACACAATTAGATCGGTGCTGTATATCAACCCTCAGGAGCTGGATCAATAAAGATGACGTGAACGTATAGCGGTGCATGAGGCGGTATGCCAGGGGCTTTATTATGTGATTCATTTAGCTATTAATGAGCCGTTTTAGCCTCTGACAGGTCTCAGATGATTGAGGAGAGGTTTTATCTATCTGGGTGGTGCGGATGATTTTTTTTTTAGATGGTGACAGTCCACCGTAGACTGCGAAGAGAGAGGATATTTATAGTCTGATGCCAAGGTAAAGTGGCATTAGAGTAGTAAATGATTCCATAATGATTCAGGATCAAATATTATAAATGTTACACCTGTTAAACTCTAATCTGTGTAAAAATATTTACAATGAATATGTGTCATTTTTCTGTTGAAATACTTAGTGACAAAGTAAATAATGGTTTTGTAGCTGCTGGAACTTGACATTATGATGCTTATTGGCTGATGGCCCTACAGAAACAAGCAGAGTCCCAGTATTACTTCAAATAGAAGTCCACAAGAGTATTTAAAATGTAAAATAAAATAAAAAAATAAAAATAAAATAAAATATGGCCAGAATTACACAGCTGTGTAAATGGCTGCCAAAAGGAGGAAGATGTTTATTGTGTCAAAATGGTGTAATTCCAATATCTACCAGCAGGGGTACACTGAGCCATTCTAACTAGCCAAATTTGACTAAGGGTACATTTACTTGACAATGATTGTACTAAAAATGAAAGAAAAAAAAAAAAAAAAAAAAAGTTTTTCTTCAGTGTTTTTGAAAAGTTTTGTGTACAGATGATAATATTGTCAAAACGATCTCACTGTTCAAACGGATCTGTGAAAAAAACGCTGTGACTAAAAATGCTGTATTATGCATGTGAGGCCAGTAGTTGACAATGTTAAATTGTAAAACGAACACTATGTGTCTGCACACATACACATTCCTATAACCTAAACATGTAATACGCATAAACACTTTTCTTCACCATTTTCACAAATTCGTGTTTCCGTAGTTAACACAGAGACAATAACAGTATCGTTTTCAAAAACTTGCACTTTTAAAATCGTTTTCAAATGTTTGTGGATTTAGGCCCCCAAAACACTGTTGTCATGTAAACGAATGAACAAAACGCATAAAAAAGTTTTACATTTTTCATGCAAGTCATGTTGTGTAAACACCCGCTAATTGGACCAGTTCAACAAAGAAACACTAAGTTCAACCAGTGGTGTGAATTTGGGGGTGGGACTTTCAAGTGTCAGTAGAAGTGTTGAGGAATTTTTTTTGAAAACAGTTTTACATTTGTTTAGTGATGCTAATAGTGCAGAAACTACAGTATGTCTCCTTTATAGCAACTGCATGTAGTTTTGTGTATTTTTTTTCGACTTTGGACCCCCTATAGTTAAGTGAGTGGAATTCTCCGTCGTAATTACAGTAGCTCACTGTACACTGTGCATTTGTTGTTGCCGTCAAGAAATCCGCCCTTTTTGCAGAATTTTGTACCCACTTACTTACATAAGTAAGTCCCAGAACAGACGTTTGCAGGGAAGCAAATTATTAGAAGTCAGTGTACCTTCAAAATGATTTTGAAGCTGATATATTTCAAGTTTAAAGTATATACAAGTATATACACATACATACATACATATATACATACATACATACAGCTGCTTTAAGACATGATACATGCATTACAAGCGCAAGAGCATGCTTAATACATTTCTCAAGGAATCTGCATTCATTATGAAAAGATAATTTATTCTCAAACTTCTGTGCCTGGGTTTTTCCTCTCATCCCCCAGGTGGCCAAAAGATGTTAAAATTATTTGAAGATCAGTACAAAGAGAAAAAGTGATGGGAAGCGAAAGATAGAAACACACTTAGTCTTCATGCTGGAGAAGTTATTTATATTAACACATATTCCTGGTCTTTTTGTGTACAATTCATCAGTACATGTTATTCTGAAATAAAGCTCTTAGTCTTTGTAATCTTTCATCAAAATATGTTAACCTGACATGAGTCAGCAAGATTTTTTTTTTTTTTTTTGAAAGACATATAGTCTCAGTGATAGTAAAGAGTGCTACAAAAGATTTTTATTTCAAATAAATGCTGTTATTTTAAACATTCTATTCATCAAACAACCCCCAAAAATATTAATTGCCACAAAAATCTTAAGCAGCAAGAACAATTTTCAACATTGTTAATCAGAAATGCTTCTTGAGCAGCAAATCAGCATATCACATATTATTTAATATTATTTAAATTGTAATAATATTTCACAATATTACTGTTATTACTGTATTTTTGATTGGTGTGCAAAAGAGAATTCTTTCAAAAACCTCGCCGACTGAAACATTTTGAACGGTAGTGCATAAAATCTCATTATATTTAATGAAAGAGCACATGATTTTAATCAAGTTAATTTTGTCTTATTTTGTTCTGTTTGACTGATGAACTCCTCTGTTTTGAATTTATTTGAATTTATTCATTCCAACTCATGATTTGAACGTGAGCCAGCTCTTAAATTATGATTGTTTCCCACTCCTGTTGTGAATATTATTTCATGTTAACTTCAACAAGATCCAATTATAATGTGATTCCCTAATGAGTAACGATAAACTACTCCACACTAAACATCCAACTGGCTACAGATGGAAACCACACACACCTGTTGAAATAAAAATGAATGAAACTGCACATTGTATCAGAAAGGAAAACTGGAAGAGACTGAATATATTCAATTGATTGCGTACTGGCAAGGGTAATACGACATTCCTTTGTTTTTTCTTCAGGAATAATTGCTGCAAATGGCAAGATGAAATTGCAGCAGACAGATATTTTATGTCGGCGCATTTAAGAGCTGCCATTTGATGGAGGAGAACTGCCTGACAAGATGACGTTATTGTATCATACCAGCTAAATTTGGTTATGTCCGCTAGATTCGAGAGAGAAAGAGAGCTCTGCTTTTGTCTAAATTTCCTTCTTCCATTTCACTTGAAACTGAATCAATATTGTAATATTGTCAGGCTCTTACTGTGTGTATAGGCACTAGACAAATGCAAATTTTATATCTACAGCAGGTTTTGTATTTTTAAACAAACAGGGTTCTTTCGGTCTGGAACAAAAAAATAAATTATACATTTAGTCCTGGTTCACATAGCATTCACAATGTCATTTTTAACATCAAACCTAATGATACAAAACAACAGGCATGATTTGACAGCTTTCATGACATATATTTTGTGAAGTTACCAAACATGCAAAGACGCTATGTGCTGGACTAAATGTGCTCATTGTATGTGTACATATGGTAGTATTTTTACCAGCTGATATCTCACGAATAGCTTATAAAATGTGATAGGAGTCAAAACACTGCGCACACAGAGATATGCTGAAAGGAGATGACAGTTTCGACACTTGTACCGAACAGTAATAGGCAACATAGCTCCTATGACGAGAAGAACCAGATATGCTTAAGCATTCTGTCATTTTAAGGGTCACATCTTATGACTTCATGTCCTGTTGGTGGTTCGTTGAAATGTTTTTGGCCCATGCTGCGTTCATATACCAGTTGAACTGCACCAGAGTTTGTTTGGAAGCTTTTCAGGGTGTCCCAATCTATTTGTTTGACGCGCATCAAGGTTCAGATGACAGCATTCACATATATTCAAATGAACTGCACTAACCAGAGTTTGATTTAATCAATTTAAGCAAACCTGCCAAGGTTTTACCACACCCTAAAAAGAGGAAATCAAAAATGTTCTAAGATGCTGCACAATTTTTTAATGCAAAACTTGCATCTTACAGCTCTTGCAATTCAATTTAACTAAGTACAAAATTTGCTGGCAAGAAGAACCGTGTGTGCTTGAGCAATCTGTCCTTTAAGAGTCTTATGTGACATCAGGTCCTGTTTTTGTTTCATTTAGATGTCCATGTTGTGTTCCTATTTCAGTTGAACTGCAACAGAGTTTGTTCGGAAGTGGACCGATAGCCACCTTTTCAGGGGATCCTGATCCATTGCTTGGTGCACATAAAGGTTCAGATGGCAGTGCTTACACTTATTCAAATGAATCATACTTACAGAGCAATCGCACCAGAGTTTGTTTAATTCAGGGCTGTCCAAACCTGTTCTTGGAGGGCCAGTGTCCTGCAGAGTTCAGCCCATTAAACACACCTGAACTAAAGCAATCAAGGTTTTCAGACTCACTAGAAACTTCCAGGCAAGTGTGTTGGAGCTAGCTGTTGCCAAACTCTGTAGGATATTGCCCTCCAGGAGCAGGATTGGACACCCATGTTGCAATTGAACCAAACCTCACTAGTGTAAAATCACCCTAAAAAGGGGAAATCAAAAGTTGCATCACATTTCATGTAAAAACCAGCATCTTACAGCTCTTGCAATTCAGTGTAGTCAGGCACTAAATGCACTGGAATAGCTATGCATATTGAGTTTTTAATGTCCTTATTCATAAAACTCAGTGCTATTTGCATGATGCAATCAACACTGCGCTGTTTCTGACTGTGGAAAGCAGGTACTCAACCTAGCACACCAACCCAACTCATGGGCAATTGTGCCACTCAAACCAGTTCAGTTCAGATTTTGTGGCCATGTTTTTGCATAATTTCTTTAGCGAATCAGGTGTTAAAACAACACAAACAGCAGGTGAATTTCATTCCTACCGAATTCCCTCATCAGACATCTCTAGAACTGTGTAGTCAACTGCCATATTTCATTGCAAAATGTGAATTTAAAAAGCAACAGCAATCATTTTCATACATGATTATTTAATACTGCTTTTTAAGTGCTTGCATGATAGGTCATGCATGTATTGTTGCGTTTGCAGGATGCCGCGCTGGTATAATGTTATTTATGAGCATGCATGTGTGAAAGGACTAAGCTACTGTGATCTTCCCTTGAGAAGAAGGTTGCTGGATGTATGGCTGGTTACCCTCGGTGGTTCAGGCAAAAGCCATTTGGAAGGAAGATGGATGACTCGAGGGAAAAATAAAATGTACCTTTGAGCATAAAAACCATTTCACTCTAAATAATTCAAAAGCCTTGCTGTTAATGTTGTCCCACTTCTTCAGATTGAAAGCCAACATAACACAGAAAAACAACAACAAACCTGAGTGAAGACCTGCAGACTGTGGAGCAGAAGAGAAAAGTGAGATGTGACCTGGAATCTAATATCAAATATTCATTTAAAATTATAGGGCAATTCTTGGTAGATCTTAGATGGAATAGTAACCAGGTTTAGGGCTATGAAATTCTACATTAATATAAAGAGGTAAAAGTTGTCTTTTGAGAATAAGAAAAAATATTTTCCAACCTAGAAAGCATTTTAAAGCATTATAGACATGTTCCAACTTGTTATGCAACATTATATATATTTTTTTTTTTTTTTTTTTTTTTTTTTTTTTTTTTTTACAAAAGCAGTCTTAAATATATTTTTCATGAATACACTGAGAAAAAAGAAAAAAGAAATGAAAAAAAAAAACAAACCTGTTCTTATACATTTTATCTTGCTTTACAAATATCTAATCACTCTTAATTTAAGAAGCAAAAGGACATAGATGTTACATCATCTAAAGTTTTCTGGAAAAAAGTATTTTAAATTAAGTGAGGAAAAATCTGGCAAAATAAAATTAATCTTGTTTTCCCTTTGAAATAAGTTTATTTTCATTACTCCAATTGACAGACTTTTTTTTTTCTTGTTTTAAGCATACATTTCATAACATTTTCATATTGTTTTTATAAAATAAGATTTAATATCTTAAGTAACTGTGTTTCTCTAGTAAATGTATCTTGTTTTGAGAATACTTGTACTGCAAATAAAGTAAAAAATACTAAGTATGATTTTTTTTTTTTTTTTTTTTTTTTTATCAGCATGCAATATTCAATATGGTGAAAAGAAGTGAGAGCAGTGTCTATAAATTAAATATGTTAAAAATAAAATCATGTTTATACGGTACTATACAACAAATATTGGCTAGTTTTAGATTTAATACTGACCTAAACAATCATTTCTCAATAATTCATTTTGAATTGTCTGTGCAACTGTTTACAGAGACTGCTGTGTCATTATTTGAATGAGTTAGCACTTTGCTGCATGCGGTCTAATATTGTGGGATCATCAATTTCAGATTTACTCCCTCTATAACATCACATAAAAAAGAACTGCAGTTGGTGGCATCCTAGCAACACCTTTGTCTATTCAGGCCAAAATAAGCAATAAAGTGAATGAGGCTCTATAATGTTAGTCAAAGGTCTGTGAGACTATAGGAGAGAGATTCATTCTTTTCCATTGCAATGCTGCAGAGAGCCTCATCCTGCCCTTCTTCAGGACATTAAAAATCAGTGAGATCTTGTGCTGTGGCCTTTGGAGCAGCTTTGATGGATGTTATGAGCTAATGGCAGAATGACAGAAAAGCTGATGGACCACATTCAGAGATCCAGTGCCTTCAGGTACTGACCTTTACACCTGACGTTCACAATGTAATATATGAACACATGTGAGTCTTTCAGACTCTAGACAAATGTACGGGTACAGCTCAACGTGAAAAAAGGCATCAGTTAACATGAATGAAACACATAAGAACAGAAGCAGCACAGAACAGAATAAATTTACATGTTCTTCTTGACTGGATAGGATTGTTTTAGAGCTGGTCAAGGTGTACAGTCATGCTTTTCTGCAATAAAAATAAATAAACAAATAAAAATAGAAATTGGACAATCAAACAAGGCGCCAAACTATGAATATTTCATTAAATAAAATGACAAACCAAGTGGCATGAATGAATGACAGCATAAGCACACTTTGAAAAAGTGTAACATTTCACAAGAAGTGTGTAAATGTTTAAATAAATAATAATAATAAAATATATGTATTTACACTTGACAAAAGTTAGCATATACTATGTTTATGGTTGACTGTCAACTGACTTGCATCCACTAAAATAAAACAACTGAAAGCAGTGTTAATTTAATAATTTTTTATGTACTGTATTAATTAGTATTAATTGAAATAAAGCTGAAATAAAATGTTATTTAAATTAAATGCTGCCTTGTTGAAGGACTAAAATTAAAACTGGAAAAAAAAAATGAAATAAAAATAAATAGCAATATAAAAAAAAACAGCACAACAAAATTACAAATTAAATGTAATAAATTTAAATGTAAACAAAAAACTAATAAATAACAAAAGCTAATTCAAAATACTATTAAAACTATACAAATAGTATATAAATAATACTAAAACACTGGCTGCAATTTGTTGCAAAAATGGCTAAGAAAGGAGTTGATTCTGAGAAAAGCTTGTACATGTATTTTTGTACATGTGTATTTGTTTCAGATGATGCTTGGATTCATATTTCGTTAATGGTATTTATACATTTTGGAGCTATTGTATACTGGCCATTAGCTCTGCTCTGTTTTTCAACAACAACAACAAACAAACAAACAAACAAATACATATAGGTATCAATGTTTGAGGCAAGAAAAGCTCTTTGAACAAGTTTTGCCACATTTAATTTTCAAAATCCCATTAAAATAAAAAGTTATGGAGATGTTAATGTCATATTTTTCCACATATATTTAAGTACTTGCCAAATTTAGTAAATTCACAGTATGGGGATAATAATATAACATTTTTCATATGTATTTTATATTTAATTTCTACAGGCATGTGCGAGTGCACTTCATGCGACATCTTATATCAGTCAGACTGCCTCATTCAGTATTCAGAGTTTGCTCATTTCTTTTTAAATGTCCATCCCTGAAGTCACCAAAGACTGTCTGAAAGATCACCATGTTCTAGATCATGTTCTAATTCTCAGGCAGTGTTTGACTAATCAGAGCTGCAGCAGACCCAGAGCACTCAGCCTCTCTCCAGCCTGACCACTGCTCTAAAGCCAGCAGTAATTGGACCTCCAGGGAGGAGAGAAGCTGCTCATGTGACTGCCGTCAGATTCTCTGGGGTCTCGCTACAGCACCACAGGCGGTACGAGGAAGGATTCTTCAAATGCAAACAGCCAACGAGCCAAATACAGTTTAGAAGCCCTGTGCAAATATTGTTTTCTTTCCCATTCACGCTTCTAATAGCCGTGCCCGTGCATGTGATCAGCAAAACAGTGACACAAGCTTCCCGAGAAGTATTTGTCTTTTTCCTTTGAAAGCTTTTATTTGAAAACTGCTGTATTTAAAGGAACAGTCCATGCACCCAAAAATGGAAATTTGCTGCAAATGTGCTCACCCTCATGCGATCCAAGATGTAGAAGAGCTTGTTTCTTCATGGGAACAGATTTGGAGCACATCACTTGCTCACCAGTGGATCCTCTGCAGTGAATGGGTGCCGTCAGAATGTCCAAACAGCTCATAAAATCTCACAATAATCCACGAAATCCATCGTTAAGGCATTTTTAACTTCAAACAAGTCCTATATCTATAATATCTATGTCTTCAGTGAAAAAGTTGTCTCGTCTGAATCAGGAGAGAAATATGCACAGATCAAGATCCTTTTATGAGCCAAAACAATGTTTGGACTCTCATTCTGACGGCACCCATTCACTGCAGAGGATCCATTGGTGAGCATGTGAAGCAATGCTATCTTTCTCCCTCTGTTCTGTTTAAGAAAGAAACTCATCTACATCTTGGGTGGCCTGAGTAAATTTCCAGCAAATATTTATTTTTGGGTGAACTATTCATTTAAAGCTGTTTAGTGCAGCAAAATTTGTGCCTGAAAAAGTTTCAGTACTTCTGAGAGAGACAGAGAGACGGACAATCATAAGGGACCGCCTTCACTATAAAGTGATTTCCTAAAGTAATTATGCTCTCTAACAAAGGCCTGGGAAATTGAACCATTAATTACAATGCTGAGAGGCACAAATAAAATCTCCTATCGCCAGTTTTCGGGATGGCAAAAGCTCGATTGTATCTGTTTTCTGTAATGAGAGATTTGGCTGGGAGAAGATGAGTGTTCCATTCCAGCCATCACATTGTAATTTCAATAAATTATCTCTGTAGATGCAAAAAATAATAAGTAGGCACAGGATGTCACTGAGACCTCGGTTCCTGTGTGTTTCTAGGACCTCCATTTCTTTGCTTCAGACCGGAGAAATAAGCCTGTGTATTTCAAGCCACAAGTAATGTTTTTTTAGGAACAGAAGGTTTGTCCATTTATCTTGCTTCTTAAACAGGACTAAACAAGTTCAACTAAACAAGTACAATTTAATCAGGGCAGAACTATGTGTTTAAGTGAAATTAACCAGTCAACAAGCATCTTACTCATCAGCATCCAGGTAATGTAGATCACCACATTAACTATGAACATGTCAAGGCAAGGCAGCTTTACAGAAAATCGTCTCAGGTTACACATGTAACCATGGTTCCCCGAAGGGAACGAGACGCTGTGTCGAGACGCTTTGGGAATGCCTCCAGCGTGACCACGCTCTGAACCATGTGTGTAATCTGTCCAATGGATGGGCAAGACATCATGGGCGGGTGATGTAATCGACCAGGAAGCTTAAAAGCATGTGCGGTGGAACCGGCGTCAGCTTCCAGGAATGAAGCAAGCGCTCGCAGGGATGCCGGAAGTATGGCCCAGAGACGCAGTGTCTCGTTCCCTTCGGGGAACCATTGTTACATGCGTAACCTGAGATGTTCCCCTTCAGGAACTCAAGCTGCGTCGAGACGCTTTGGGAACGAGGTGCCCACGCCACCAGACTTTCAAAATCCCTAGTGTGAATAGAGCACAGCTAGTGTGAGAGAAA
The DNA here is from genome assembly GCA_039654775.1 of Spinibarbus caldwelli. Lineage (NCBI taxonomy): Eukaryota > Metazoa > Chordata > Actinopteri > Cypriniformes > Cyprinidae > Spinibarbus > Spinibarbus caldwelli. The sequence goes on along the minus strand of CM077222.1, from coordinate 6,869,146 downwards.
AAAGGGCCACAAGTGGCTAAAGTGGGCGGGGCCTGCATCCAGAAGGCCAACTTCTGAGAAGTGAGTCTTGATCCCCAAGAAGAGGGGAGAGCAGAGGACTCGAGGCTATGGAATAGCATCTTAATCCAGCACATAGCATAAGCTCTTTGGCCAGAGGCCTCAGCCTTTGGAGGAAACGTATAACTAGGGGGTGTCTACCCACTGACTGGCCACCGAGAGGGGCGCGGTAGGCCGGTAAAGCCGCCACGTAGACCATCAGGGTGGAGTGGGTTAACCCTGTGGAGGAACAGGCCTGCACGAACTCCAGAACTGTACCAATCGGGCAGTTGGCTGGGTCGAGCTGGCGACCTCCGCACCATGAAGTGACACTTCCACTTCAGGGCATACTGTTTCCTCGTACTCCGGCGAGTGGAGGCCTCTAACTCTCTGTAGCGAGAAGAGGCCTGACGACACTCGCCAAGACAGCCAAGTTCTTAGAGCGGAGGTCTCAGTATGACAACTCTCTAGAACGAGAGGAGGCCTACTATGCTTTGTTCACTGGGCATCCTGTGAGGAGGCTCACCTACCATTCACACAACTGCCCCAGCGAAGCTCCACTGTGGAGGAAATGTGTAATTAGAGGGTGTCTACCCACTGACTGGCCACCGAGAGGGGCGTGGTAGGCCGGTAGAGCCGCCACGTAGACCTTCAGGGTGGAGTGAGTTAACCCTGCGGAGGAACAGGCCTGCACGAACTCCAGAACTGTACCAATCGGGCAGTTGGCTGGGTCGAGCTGGCGACCTCCGCACCATGAAGTGACACGTCCACTTCAGGGCATACAATTTTCTCGTGCTGTGGAAGAAACGTGTAACTAGGGGGTGTTTACCCACTGAAAGGCCACTGAGAGGTGGCGCGCTAGGCCGGTAAAGCCGCCATGTAGACCTTCAGGGTGGAGTGGGTTAACTTTGCGGAGGGACAGGCCCACAAGAACTCCAGAACTGTACCAATCGGGCAGTTGACTGGGTCGAGCCGGCGATCTCCGCAGCATGAAGTGAAGAGTCTCCACTTCAGGGCGTACAGTTCCCTCGTGCTCCAGTGAACGGAGGTCTCTAAAGCTCTCTGTAGCGAGAGGAGGCCTGACGACACTTGCCGAAACAGTCGAGCTCTTTGGAGCGGAGCCTCAGCATGACGACTCTCTGGATCGAGAGGAGGCCTACTATGCTCCACACGCTGGACATCTTGTAAGATGACTCGCCTAGAGCCTACTACTCACATAACTATCCCAGCGGAGCTCTGGAGAGCGGAGGTCTCAGTGACTCTCAGAGCGAGAGGAGACCTGACGACACTCGCCGAAACTGTCGGGCCCTAGGAGTGGAGGCCTCAGCATGACGACTCTCTAGATCAAGAGGAGACCTACTACACTCCACCCGGAGCTCTGGCAAGCAGAGGCCTCAAAAAACTCTCAGCAGCGAGAGGAGGCCTACAATGCTTGCCATGAACGTTTTTCGAAGGGAAGAACCCGATATTGATATGCTTTGCCCCCAAAGCAAACCTCAAGAACTCCTTTGTTTGATTACCAGAGCCTGCTCAGGGCCCACAGTGTGGGAGAGACTCCGTTGAAAGTGGCGACGAAGCGCCGAACTGCTTCACCAGTGCACAGGACCCATGGAGACACATTTGGCAGTAGTTTCCACGCTGCCAAATAGTCTACTAAGGGAACCAGTCTCTTGAAACTGGCCTCTGGTGTACTTAGAGCTGCTAGCTCAGTGACCTGAAGCGGAGAACCGGCAGGAGATAGCCGAACCAGCTGCTCTAGAGACCCTGGAAGGGGTGGCGAGCCTCTCTGCTCCGCTACATTTCCGGGCGGAATTAGCTAAGAGAAGCACTCGCTGGAGACTGCTGTACCCTGGAACACTGGCAGGGTTGGCAGACCGATCTCCCGAGGGCACTGAGGAGAGATGGGCACTGTGTAATGCAGTGTACACCGATCTTCCCCAGAAGGGCCTGCCCTCATAAGTCATAGGCCATAGACATCAGGACTGCCTCAGCTGAAGTCTCCTAATGAAACGACGGTCTTCGGACCCGCGTCATCTCTTAGGAAGACTAGACTGATAGAAACAGAGCCTGCTTAGGCAGGACCCAATGAGACATGCTTGGCAGGGGCTCCCACACCGCCAGGTGCCTACTAAGGGAACCAGTCTCTCGAGACTGGCCTCTGGTGTGCTTAGAGCTGCTAGCTCGGTGCCCTGAAGCAGAAGACCGGCAGGGGACAGCCGCTCTAGCTGCTCTAAAGACCCCCGAAGGGGCGGCGAGCCTCTCAGTTCCGCTACGTTTCTGGGCAGAAGAAACTGAGAGAACCGCTCTCTGGAGACCGCTGCACCCTGGAACACTGGCAGGGTTGGCAGACTGATCTCCCGAGGGCACTGAGGAGAGACGGGCACCATGTAATGCGATGTACACCGCTCTTCCCCAGAGGGGCCGGCCCTCAAAAGTCCTGGGCCATAGGCAGCAGGACGTTTTAGCCGAAGACTATCCAGCGAGAATGACGGTCCGCAGATCCGCCTTCTGCTTGAAGCCTTTCGGCCCAGGAGCGCCACTCTGACTCCAAAATTCTGGGGAGTATGAGAAGTGGAGCTAGTACACGGTTGGGGCTGCTCTCGCCCAGTAGCCCCGGCTGACCACCTCAACCTCCTCGGAGGAAGAGAGGTAAAACATTGTGCTCTCACTCGAGAAATTTATCCCAAGAGGCTCCTGTACACCATATATATCTAACTTCTCACAGTCAGATAAAATACATAATTTAATTCCTCAGAATTAAATGCAGCCAAACCACCAGACAAGTATACACGGTCTGATGTAAAAGATTCATATAATGAACTGAGATTGACCGTAATGCACGCGTCGCCTCGGCAACACGTGCTGGAGCAGCGAGCTCTCACTCAAAGGGGGAAGTACCTAGATCTGTAAGCTAGTAAGTAAGCTAGATCTGGGGAATGCAGGTGGAGATAGGGCACACCCGTCTCCAACCTGTCCGCCAGATTCATGTGTGATCCCCGTGAACTCAATCGCCACCGTGCCTCAGCAGCAGTGGGACCGGAACTGCGAGATCACAGGCACGGACACACTCCTCGGAGCGTGCCTGGCGGGAGCGGAACATTTGCAGCGGGGAAAAGCATAATCAGCCACCATTTTTTTTTTTTTTTTTTTTAGAGCTGACAGCACAAGCACCGCTCCGCAAGAATGCTGCTCATAATGATATTCTCATTCATAAGATGCTTGCTGCAAACAACACAGTGCAGCTGCTTTACGAAAGCTCACATCCACCTCCTCGGAGGAAGACAGGCAAAGCGTCGAGCCGCCTCCCCGGGGGGAAGAAACTGCAGAGTGGGCTTCCGATCCCAGAGAGTGGCTGCTGGATCTGGCGGGTGAGGAAGAAGATAGGGACTCGCCCGTCTCCATTCCCTCCACCAGCTCCATCTGCAAACCCCACGAGTGCTGTCGCCGCTCCTTCTCGGTGGCAGAGGAACCAGCACTGTGGAGAACACTGACGAAGGCTCCCTCAAGGGCCGACTCTGCGTGCTTCGCTACCAAGCAGACCACACACAGACCGTGTATCCCCAGCAGTAATGTAATATTTGCAAGGAGGAACACACAGTCTGCAGTGGGATCTGCTCTCGCCCTTAAAGTGCTAGTTTTGGATGCACTTTTAGACATAATGGAGCTTATTGTGATGTGGACAGACAACACTAAATAAGACTCACAACAAATAGCGACAGACACACACACACAGAGTAGCGGTTGCTGAATGACAAAAAGCTGACGCCTGTTCCACCACACGTGCCTTTAAGCTTCCTGGTCGATTACGTCACCCGCCCGTGACGTCTCGCCCATCCATTGGACAGATTACACACATTGTTCAGAGCGTGGTCACGCTGGAGGCGTTCCCAAAGCGTCTCGACGCAGCTCAAGTTCCTGAAGGGGAACATGATGTTAGTGTTTGTAATATCTTAATATCCTCATGCCTTATTTGCATAGAGTAGATCTTTGGTATAATATAATTACATTTTATAACAATTACAAGCAATCAAGCAGCTGCAATTTGCTATACAGTACATATACAGTATATATCACCCCATGCAATTATGCTGCAAGTATGCAGACAAAATTGGACATAATAGTTTTAAACAACAGAGCGGTTGCTTGCACTGTCTTTTCAAATAAATGCCACTTGCTTTGATATTTTTTTATCTAATGCAGTGACATTCACAGATTTTTAAGTGTTGCTAAAGTGTCCAAGTACTTTCTGAAGCTGCTATTTGTGCTTTATTGCTGTAGTCTGAGAAACCTGCTCGCTGTAACATCTCAATTTCCCTTGGGGGATTGGTGAAGTGTTCATCTTATCTTGTTCTCAATAACCTTTAACAACACATTAAAAGTATTTATTGCTATTGGTTTGCACCTCAACAAAACAAGACAAACATATAGTGGAGGAAAAAAAGTGTATGTGGATTGCAATATTAGTGAATATAATTGCAATGCAATTTAAGCTTGTTTCTACTGAATTAGTATGTAGAACAAAGGGCTCAAGGTTTGGCTGGTTATGTCACAGTTAGTAGAAGTTAGTATTAGGTCAGGCTGTAACTACGTTACACTAGGACTTGAAAGAAGCCACACAATCATAGTCACAAACAAGCAAAAAATAAAAAAGCAAAAAATAAGCAAATGAGCAAGCAAATTAATAAATGAATGAATGAATAAATAAACAAATAAATAAACTGGTACAACTAATTAAAATAATTCAAAATGATCAAGAAAATAAGCAAATAAGAAAATAAATAAAAGTCAAAAAATAAATAAATAAGACAATTAAATAAATAAATAAGCAAATAAATAAACACATAAATATGCAAACACATAAATAATATCAATCAATCAATGAGCAAGCTTTTTGCAACCAATGGTGTAATTACAATATCTCCAACAACAACAACAATACATAATTAAGCGTATATGAGCTAAAAAGGCACACTTTCAGCCAAACAACTCCAAATTGACGAAAATGGAAAAGTGAATCGACTGCTTTCTCCAAGAATTACAGGCATCTTGTATGCAACCCACTAATGGGCTAAATGATGTGGGTTGGGCTAATTAGTGGACACAGGTGTTACAGGTTACTGAGATGCCTATAATAAAGCTATCAGGTTGTGGCGCTCCAGAAAAGTGGGGAAGATGTGTTTGATTGTGGGGAATGGGAATATTGAGGGGAAAAAAAAAAGAAAGCTGGAAGGTAGGAGGGAGGAACAGTTCTTCTCTTTGTTCTTTTTATCTCTACTGTATCTCTTCTGAGAATTGAGTGGGCCAGTGCTTGGAGAGATATCTCTCTATTAGTGATCTAGAAGATCTTGGTTCTCTTCAAGCACGGTCTAGGTCTTCCAATAGGGTGGAGGGAAAAAAAAAAAATCAAAGGATAAATCCCAAAGTGTACTTCAGTTTTATGTGTACCCTATTGCATGCATACAGTGTGCATGACATAAATCCCAAAGTATACTTTGTGTTTTACACATGTTAGCATTCACACAGTCCAATGCAAACCTTTTTAAAGTATACTCCATTTGATAGCGTGCACTCACACAGGCACTCGAAGATTCATCCATGTCCAGTTTCTGTGCTTTTTCTCTTCAAAAGTTACGAGCGATCAAAATTATCTTTGTACTCATTTAAACTAGAGTAATTTTCAACTTATCAGTATGGGCGTCTATTGCTGTTGTTGTTTTCAGTAGTTTGATGTTGTTCTTGTTCCTTCCCCTTGGTTTCTTTCCCATAGTGATGTTATTTGTGAACGAGCCGGCTCTAAGAGCCGATTCTTTGTAGCGAATGAGAAGAGCTGACTCCCGTCGGGGAGAGCCAAATCTTCAGCCGGAGCCTTCTATTTTAGCCCAATTTAGCAACTGTGAATGGTTTGTGTGATGGTAAGTAATTTTTTATTTACTGTTTTCATAAAAGCCTTATTTTTTGCTACCAAAAAATAAATAAATAAATAAATAAATAAATACGCAAAAGGACCACACCATTATGTGAAAGAAGGAAGGGGACACACTCTGAATATAGCGAGTGTAGTGGTACAGGCCAGGTAACATACACAGAGTGACAGAGAGAGGCGGGGGAGCCGGATTTAAATGCAAGCGTGTTGGTTAAGGTAATGGTAGGAAGACCCTACATTTTTGCAACACTGGACCCCTCAGAGAGAGTCTTCTCAAAAACAGGACAAATAGTCACAGAGAGGAAAACTCGCATCAGCCCATCCAAGCTGAGGCATCTGATATTTCTGAATGCCAACCTGCACTAAAGACTAAAGTGTCTTAATTTCAGGACTTTTGCCTTTATTTATTTGATTGGTTTGCTGTGGTTCTGTGTTCAATTAAAGTTTTATTAATATGTTAAATAATAGTAATTTTTTTTTTTTTTTTTTTTGTAACAAAATGCATAAAAATAAGGCTTTTGTGAAAACACTGAATATAAAATTGTTTACCAACACACAAACCATTCACAATTGCTAAATTGGCCTAAAATAGAAGGCTCCGAGTGATACTAAATGAAGAGCCGTTTGGGAGTCGTAAGAGCCGGCTCTACTAAGGGAGCCGAATCTTTGAAAAGAGCCAAGCTTCCCATCACTACTTTCCCGACTGTAAAACAACGGCCAGGGCCAATGTTGCCACCTTGTGGACAAACTAATTAGTGCAAAAAAAAATTCAAAGCACATGGGATTTGAAGAAAAAAAAAATGGACTATGCATATACTGTGCTGATATACGCACTGTTCTCTGTAAACCCTAATGCTCAAAATAATTAATTAGTTTGACTAGGGCAAACATTTAACTTAACAAATTAGTTCAAACTAATTAACTTATGATTATTTGGAACTTTTTTTAAATCAGGATTGTTTCAGTGTTTTGAGTTTAATTAAACTGTTTCTTTTAATTTAGACTAACTTAAATTTAACTGAAATTGGGCTGAAGATTGTTTTCCCGTGATGTTTGTTTGTTTGTTTGTTTGTTTGTTTGTTTGTTTTTATTTATTTATTTATTTATGATGGGTTTGGTGGGGTTTTGGAGAGATTGGTTTGAGAGCAGATTTGTTAAGTGTTCAATACTGCCTCCAATATTGCAATTTAGCAACTGATCTGCAATTAGCAAGTTAGCATTTTTTAATTAACTAATTATCTGCCAGTTCTGCTGACCTTGATTATTTATTTATTTTATTTTTTTACTTTTAAAAGTTATGTACAATGACATTTTATCGGTTATAACTTCCAAAGAGAAACAGCACAGCCACTTGTGAAGAATTAAATATTCTACTGCACAGGTGTTGACGGCCTGTGTTCAAGCATGCTATCAAATGGAGTATATTTTGAAAGGGCATGCATGCATGGAACTCCACAGCTGAACACATACTTCATTGACTACCTTTGGTTAGAACCACAACACTACCAGAGACTCGCATTCACACCACGTACAACAGAGTGGACACTGGAAATGGAGTAGCACTCATTATAACATGAAATCAGAGTTAATAAGGTCAAGGGGCAATAGTAATGAACAAAAATGTGACCAAATTAACACAATGCATACTGTGGAAAATTACTGAACCATGACCCAGGTGGCTATATATATCTCTGAGCTCCTAATCAGTTGTAAATTTAAACCAGTTTAAATTAAATGTCAATTTCAGAGCTTAAAGGTGGAGTATGTAATTTTTCAAAACCGCTTTAGAAAACTGAGTCGGGGCCGAGTACCAAAACAAACTTGTAGCCAATCAGCAGTAAGGGGCGTGTCTACTCGTGATGTGGAGGAGAGAGCATTCAGTGCACAGGACGGACATTTGCCGAGCCAAGCGACAGAAAGATAGAGAAGGTGGACAAAAAACAAAAGAGGAAAACGTCTGCGGAACGACAAGGCAAGAAGTAGGACCCGTGAAAATATCAAATCAGCTTTCCAGCGCTGGAGAGAACTCAAGGAGCGGAAGGCCTGCCATCAGACGCTGAGGTTGCTTTGTTTCTTCTCCATAGGTGAGTAACATCGTGTCTACACCGTGTTTGTTTTGGTGATTTCAAATATCAACACTGGCTACCAGAAATCGCTTACCCCACCTTTAATGCTAACAATCTGTTTTAAATTTGGACGATAGGAAGATGGTTTTATACTGGAGATAATGCCAAGTATCAATGTTTTAAAGGATCTTCTCTAAAATGTTCAATTCCTCTTTTAATTATGTATGAACGTAGTTTTAAAGGACTCTTCTTGAAGGCAAATGATAAAGTTTTTCTTTCACTGGTGTCTGGTCTATTGATGAGAAGCCTCTTAATGGCTCTTTTTGGTTTTATCCGGTCTGACTTTGCTTTGACCAAAGAAATAAATTGGGATTGTTGAGTGGGAAACATGTTGGGGATCAAGAATCCAATGTCAACACCACAGTGAATCGATCTAATGTCACCTTACATTAAAAAAAAAAAAAACATACACATCATACATCACGACTTTAACAGTTTACCAAAGAAGCTTTTGGTTTTGCTTCAGTATAAATCAAGATGATGAAACTTTTTATAATAAAACTGTCTGATTACCTCGGGGCTCAGATTTTCTTCCTGTGGCTTTCCTGTTATAGAAGGGCACATATCTTTATTTGTGTCAGCCTAGGGAGAAAGAATGATTTTTAAACTGGGTTTTCAATTGGTTTTTCTTCAGGACTCAGGTTTTACATTGGACATCAAAGTGACAAAACTTAACCTGCATTTATTTCAGTTTGGACCATATTTTCCTTTATAATGCATCGTTTTGTTCATGCTCTCATCCTCAAAGTCAGCACCTGCTTATGTTGGCTTCCTTCTATCAACTGACAGAAACTTGTGCTTAAAAATACAGACTTGATTGGATGTACAACCTTTGACTCAAGTCTGGTGTTTTCTCTTCTTTTGACTAATACATGGGAAGCACATTGAGCAAAATGATATCAAAAGCATACAACTTTTTCCCAAGGTTCCCACAGGACTCTCTATTTGGGCCAATGCTATTTTTACAACGCTATTAGTGAGGATCACTATTCTGTTAATTAATTCAGTTTCCTTCATTGCTGATAAGCTATTGAGTCTTTTTCATTGGGTAGCAGCTATTTAATGTTTTCAAGTGATATAAAAATCGGTACATAAAAAGAGCGTAAGATGAAAATGATCAAACGGCAATATTTCTCGACTAACTGCTCCCTTTAGGATACAGCAAGAGAGACCGAGAGAATCTCAACCACAAAAAAAGAGCTGCATTGAAATTGGAGGGATGTATGAGAGGATCTAGGAGGAAGAAGAGGACACAGAAAGAAAAGCTTTTCGAAAAGAGTACAAGAAGAGAGGAAGCTCTGAGGAAGAAGAGAGAGATAATCACCCCCCTGTGTGGGTGGCAGAGGCTTCCTCTAATGAGAATGTGGTGGGTGCTCAGCTGGAGTCGTGACTCGTCTGTTCTCTAGTATCGTCTCGGAGAGTTTCCCAGAGCATTACAGAAAGTGCAATATAACACCAATCAGCCAATCGCAACAGCTCTGCTGATACAGATGTCACAGATCTTTAATTAGGACCGCTAATTGGACCCACTCCATCAGATACAGAGACCTCCTCATACACTGACCTTTTTTTGCTATTTCTGTGCCTGACTGCTCTGCTAAAAACCTTCAAGGTTCTGATATATAATACAATATAATAATAGAAATGTTAATATTTATTAATGTCAGTAAAACTTTCATTAAATAAAAACTAACAGAAAAAAAATTAACAAAATATGTAGATACATTTATACTATAAAAATGTGTAATTATATTTAGAATGCAAATATTTATATGAAAATATATTTTGTATGCTGCACACTGACGATAACGCAACGTGTGTGTGTATATATATATATATATATATATATATATTATATAAAAAATATGTGGGTCCCACTTTATATTAAGTGACCTTAACCACTATGTACTTGCATCAAAATACATGTACAATTTACTTATTGTACTCATATTGTATTGCAAAACACTTCTGCCGCTATTGAGATGAATATGGGTAGGTTAGGAACAGGTTTAGAGGCATGGGTAGGTTTAAGGGTGGGTTTAGGTGTAAGGGATGGGTCAACAGTGTAATTATAAATATAATTACAGAAATTAATTACAGATGTAATTACATGCAGGAATTTTTAAAAATAAAAGTACAATGTAAAATCATGTATGTACACAAGTGTATTGTACTAAATGATTAATTGAAATGTAATTACATAGTAGTTAAGGCCACATAATATAAAGTGGGACCAATATGGGTATGTGTGTGCATGTATATACACTGTATGTGTGTGTATAAATATATAAAATGTATAATATATAATATACCTTTAAGTAATATTATGTAATAAAATATATTTTAGATAAATAATATACAATGTTGTACAACATTTTGTAATATTAAAACTAATATAGTTTATATGATTTAGTTTAAATACACAAACACAAATACGTGTGTGTGTGTGTTTTCAAACTGATTAATATAATACAAACTATATTTGTTTTAATACTATAATATTTAGTGTAACATTATATAATATTTATCTAGAAATATATTTTATTACATGGAAAATATTACATAAAAACTCCATGAAAGGGCAACCTCTGAACTATTTTCTTCTGAACTTTTCAGTCCATCTCGACTATCCTTTTGAATAAAGTTAGAAGAGTCCATAAATTATTCAGATATACTGAGCTACTGCTCTTCATGCACCATGAATTAAAGCTTATGTGTGTAATTCTCTGCACCACTAGTAGCACCAAATGGAATTGCAAAACTAATGACTAATGTTTGCAAGCAGGTTTGCAAAACAATCGCCCCATCTGCCATTATGGTGTGCCATTCAGATCATCTTAATATCAAAGACAAAAAGAGGCTATTCAAAAAACGAATAGCTGTGTAATCTTCCTTTAGTGTTATATTTATACAGAAACGTAATGAAATATGTATTTAATACATTACCTTTATGTTTATGGTTTTCATGGAGCATATGCATCCATTTGTCGATAGGATTGACGTATTACTGGCTTGTGCAAGTGTTAAATGAAAAGCCTGGTATGTAAAGATGAACTTGAAAGCAGAGTTAGCTCCTCTAATTAGTGATGGGAAGATAAAAGGCCATCATCCATAATTGAGCATGGCGGTAGTATCCTGTCATCTCCTGTTCTTAAACTTTTTCCAGAAGTTTAGTATAGTTTGAGTACTTGTCCTCTTTCATCTGATAAAGAACCAAATTCGTATCAACTTCATGCATGTCACCTTCAAGGATTGTAGAGGGAAATTGAATATCTGGCCTTTGTATACACCTCTGCTATAAACAGCATTTGCTTTATGCATTTGATTGTGTGCGTGCATGTATATGTGTGCACTTGTAACTCCGAGTAGCCGCGGGGCATGCAGTAAACACTGGGTCTCCAATGGATTAGTTTGCCACGGCTGTCGATTTCATGCTGAGGAAGAAACAGGTGCTGCCGTAAACTTTATGCAGAGTGTCAATCGATATCCTAAAGCAACACACCGGTAGCGCATCACAATCCGACTCCTGTTGTGCAATCATTGTCAGGTCTCATCAAAACAAAGGGAAGGTGTGCTACTTAAATTTCAAGTCTCCGCTCTAGGTGAGCTTCTTACATTTACATTTTAAGGGATACAGCAAAAAGCGTTGTCCAGTGGAGCTGTCCTTTTATTTCTCAAGATAAACAACTTGTGATTGATGGTAGGCATGCAAGGACTTGATAAATGCTTTAAGACCTTTTATGTTCAACAGTATTTAAACACATAAGGATACCAAAAATATAATATTTGCAAAATATGAACAAATATATTTTAATAACAATAAATGTTTTAAATATTTTAACAACAACAACAACAACAACAACAATATAATAATATTATTATTATTGTTGTTGTTGTTGTTTCTGTTATTATTACAAACTTATTTTGATATCTTTATATGTGTTGTCTAAATATTGTTAAGATGAGTTTTATGTCTGTTTTATGTCTGTGCCTGAAGATTTCAGCACCGCACCCCCCCCCATTTTTAAATGATGAATAAAAAGAGGTACACATGTCGCAACATGTCGAGTTAATATGAAACTTAATAATAATAATAATAATTATTATAACAACAACAACAACAACAACAACTGAAATAAGCTGGATCACCAAAATACATAACTGAAACTAGAAACTATTTAAAATATTTTTTATAAAGCAAAAACTAATAATAAAGAAATGAAAACAAACAAACAAACAAAAAAAGTAAATTAAACAAAAATTACAAAAGCTGCTTCTGAAATTAACTGAAGTATATATTGAAGTACTAAAAATAATAAATAAACTAAAAATAAAACTGAAAAAAAATTAAAAACTAATAAAAATGCAAAACTAAAAGGACAAAACTTTAAGTATAAAAATAATACTAAAATAACGCGCTGAGATAAGGGAACGAGCGTTATGTATTGGGAAAACTCCTGTTTTACTCTGTACTGATGCCTGATTTGTTCACGTTTGTGTAGCTGCACAAACCAATGGTGCTTTAGCCCACCAGAAAGGGCGGAGCCGACCACTATATAAGTCGGCTCGCAGCGCCATACATCAGATCATTCGACTGAAGCGACAGTCATCGATTCGCACAGCTTATAGTGCGGCAAGTGACATAATGCTCGTTCCCTTATCTCAGGGAACCGAGGTTACGTCAGTAACCAGAGCGTTCCCCTTCGAACGTCCACTTCACGTTATGTATGGGGAACGTATCCAATCACGCCGTACTATGAGCAGACACAGGACTTGGTTTCAGAATGACCTCACAGTCATTAGGTCCGAACTCAAGACATGAGGCGCTGACTGACAGCGCTTGCAAGTCGCCTGCTCGCTTAACCGACGCCAGAGCAAGGAGAAGGGCCGTTTTAAGCGATAAGGGCCGCAGGTCGGCTGAGCTGAGCGGCTCAAAAGGGGGGCCTCTCAAGGCCTGCAGGACTAACGACAAGTCCCAGGATGGCACAGTCTGAGGGCGAGGAGGATTCAGCCTCTTTGCGCCCTTCAGAAATTTAACGACCATGTCATTTTGGCCTATTGAATGGCCAGCCTCGGGATAATGATTCACCGCGATGGCTGCCACTTTGAGCGTGGAGGGGGTGCGCCCCTTATCCAGCAGCTCTTGTAGAAAAATCAGCACTTAGGACACGTCACACAAAACCGGGTCCAATTGCCGTGCAGAGCACCAATGAAGGAAGACTGACCATTTTTGGCTGTAGAGCCGTCTCGTGGACGGCGCTCTTGCCTCTAAAATGATACTGCTTACTCTTGCTGTGAGCCGAATAGACTCCCGTCAAGGCACCAGACATGAAGGCTCCACAGCTCCGGCCGGGGATGCCAAATCAAGTCCCAAGTCCCAATCCCTTCGCCTGCGAGAGAAGGTCCCTCCTCAGTGAAATGGGCTACGGGGCTGCTATTGAGAGCTGCATTAACTCTGGAAACCAAGCCTGGTTTCTCCAGAGCGGGGCAACCAGGAGGAGGGAACACTTGGTCTCCCTGACCCGCCCGATGACCTGAGGAATCAGGGCGATCGGGGGAAACGCATATAAGTGAGTTCTGGGCCACTCGTGGGCCAGAGCATCTCGCTGTATCGAGAAAAATGTTGGGCAGTGAGAATTGTCTTCTGAAGCGAAGAGGCTGACCTCTGCCCTCTCGAAGACTGTCCAGATCTCCTGAACTGTCTGAGGGTGTAGTGCCCACTTGCCCGGGGCTGCATTGCCTCTGGACAGCATGTCTGCACCAAGGTTCAATTTGCCTGGCACATGAACCGCTGAGAGGAGTTATTTCTGTGCCCAGAAAAGGAGGCGACGAACCATCCTGTAAAGAGTGAGAGATCCGAGGCTGCCTTGGCAATTGATATAAGCCACCACCGTCATGCTGTCTGACCGGACCACAACGTGGTGACCCTTCACGGCTGGAAGGAAGGTTTTCAGGGCTAAGAAAACCGCCAACATCTCAAGGCAGTTGATGTGTAGGCACCGCTGCTGAACTGACCAGGAGCCAAGTGCCGGATTGCCCTCCAACAGCGTGCCCCAACCCGAGTTGGACGTGTCTGTTGTGATCACTTTCCTTCTGGAGGCCAGGGCTAACCTCACTCCTGTTTGGAACAGACGAAAGGTCTTCCAGGGGGCCACAGCCTTGATACAGCGGTGGTCTACCCTGTCAGGAAACCGCCCCAGGTGCCAGGTGTGGGGCAGGATACGGGCTTTTAGCCAAAAGTGAAGGAGCCGCATGTGAAGCAGGCCCAGAGGAATCACAGAGGCAGCGGCCACCATAAGGCCGAGCAGCCTCTGAAAAACCCTCAGGGGGCGTGACGTCCCGGGTTTGAGGGAAACTGCCAATCGCTGAATAATCAGGGATCGCTCCAGCGTAAGCCACGTCCGCATTTTGGCAGAGTCTAAAATCGTCCCCAGAAAGACAGTTCGCTGTCTGGGTAACAACTGACTCTTGTGTGGGTTGATGATCAACCCGAGGTGTTCTAAGTGGCTGAGTAATAGCTCTCTGTGAGCTATTAGTTCCCCTTCTGATCTGGCTAGAACCAGCCAGTCATCGAGGTAATTTAACACACAGATTCCCATCTGTCTCAGAGGGGAGAGAGCCGTGTCTATGCACTTCGTAAAAGTGCGTGGGGCCAGGGATAGTCAAAATGGAAGGACTGTATACTGATAGGCCACTCCCTCGAACGTGAATCTCAAGAACGGTCTGTGACGGGGGGCTATGTGGATGTGAAAGTATGTGTCTTTCAGATCCACAGTCAAAAACCAGTCCTCGGGGCAAATGTGCGCGAGAATCTGTTTGATAGTCATCATCTTGAACGACCGGCGCATATACGAGTGGTTCAGATGTCTGAGATCCAAAATGGGTCTGAGCCCTCCGTCTTCTTTGGAACGACGAAGTAGCGGCTGAAAAAGCCTGACTCGCTGTTCGCCGGGGGCACTACTTCCACAGCGCCTTTTGCAAGCAGCGTCAGCACCTCCTGCCGGAGAACAATAGCATTGTTGTCCGGAACAGAAGTTTGAACGACGCCTCTGAAGCGAGGCGGCCTGCGAGCGAACTGTAGTATTGCGAGTATCCTCGTTGAATTGTTTTTAAAACCCAACTCGACACTCCTGGAATGGCTGCCCAGGCCGAGAAATGGGAGGTGAGAGGATTTATTCCCTCGAACGCGAGCTCGCCTTGAGAAGACGAAGAGCTTACATTCATGTGAGAGCGTGCAAGAGTATGAAGAGGAAATTTGCTCTTTAATGTATGTGGGTCCGCTATCACAGCGGTAAAACATTCAGGTACGCGCTGCACCTGCAGGACGTGACCTGCTGGAAACAAAACTCCATCGCTCAGAGGAGCTCGGAGGGATGGAGAGTGAAAGCGAGCTGTTTTTCGGGGCGTTCAGGCCGAGGCAAGAATGGGAGCCCTCCTCTTCCTCTCTAGCGCATCAGGACGACTTCGGCGGCTCGGGGTCCAGCACAACTCATGGACGGGGACCCTGGCGCTTAGGGAAAGGGAGGCGTTTTGTCGACCGAGAGCGCTGTTGCAGCCCAGGCTCTGATCTTCATTGGGGCTGAGGCTGCGCTGATTTTGCAGGCTGTGCAGCGGGATTCTTCTGGCATCCCGCAGCCGCGGGGCCAGGGCGTTTAGGGAGGAAGTGATGCAGTGCCTGCGACGTCTTCTGAGCCTCCGAAAACCTTTCTGTGAATCCACCCACAGCAGGACCGAACAGCCCCTTCGGAGAGACTGGTGAGTCGAGGAAGGCCATTTTCTCTGCGTCCCTGATCTCAGTCAGATTTAGCCATAGATGGCGCTCCAGCACCACCAAACTGGCCATGGCCTTGACAATCGCCTGTGCTGTTGCCTTCGTGGTGCGCAGAGCCAGATCTGTCGCTGTGCGCAACTCTTTGAAGGTCCCCTGGTGCTCTTGGCCAGACTCATCCAAGCTGTGGAGAAGTTTGGCCTGAAACATTTGTAAAACCGCCATCGTGTGCAGCGCCAAGCCGGCCTGGCCGGCCGCTGCATAAGCCCTGTTGGCGATCGCTGAGGTGGTCCTGCAGGGCTTAGAGGGATGCGCTGCATGGGCCTTCAGGCCGAGGGCAGATGGTGGACACAGATGTGCAGCAATCGTTTCCTCTGGGGGGGAAGCTTGCTGTACCCCTTTTACTCAGCGCCGTCCATGGTGGTGAGAGCTGCTGCAGTAGAGGGGTTCACTCGGGCTGAGTAAGGGGTACGCCATGTCTTGGTGAGCTCATCGTGAACTGCAGGCAAGAATGGGGTGGGGCGTTGGCGAGAGGACTGTTGACGGCTTCCCGGCAGGTACCACTCGTTAAAAAGGCAATGGGTGGGCTCATCTGGAGCCGATCACTCGAGGCCAAGGTCCTCCACCGCCTTAGTGAAGACGCGGGTGAGCTCGGCATCCAGCTTCGGTCTCGGCACTTGAGAGGGGGGAACGGCTTAGGGCTCCTCACCAGAATCGCCCCAGTCCTCTGCATCAGACGCCGCCAAGGACATGGAGTCGTCGGCGGTGACGTCTTCAATATTAATGTCCTCTTCAGAAGCGCCGAATGAGACAAAGCCACTCGCAACCAAGGAGGGGCGCTGGTCCTCTTGTGTGAAGCACACTGGCGTGAGAGGACGCGGGGAGGGTGGGGCACGTGGGCGCTGGGCCGACGTGACACCGCTCGAGCCCGCAGAGAGGGATCCGCTGCCCCGCTGTTTCTTCCTCTTAGGAGAGGAAGAAGACGGGAGGGCTGGGCAGGAGGGACCGCCTTCATGGAAAAAGGCGATCTGCGAGCAGAGACGGGAGAGACTCATACTCTCGCAAAAAGAGCATGAGCCGTCAGCGAGCGCGACTTCTGCATGGGCGCTGCCGAGACAGGCGACGCACTCGCTGTGACCGTCCTCCTCGTGCAAGTGCCCCTTGCACGATCCACACTCGCGGCACAACATTTGCAACAACGCGCGCTGAAATTTGCTCTTTAGAAATTTGCTCTAGTCTGCTCCGAGGTGCCGGATGCCGCAGGGATCACGTTGCGTCACTACTTCAGCGTCTTCAGCGGCGGCGAGCAGAGCTGGAGCTTCTTCCAAGGCTTCTTCTTGGCTTATTCCAGAGTCAGCGAAGAGATGATCCTCGTCGCTGAAGGAGAATGATCTGATGTATGGCGCTGCGAGCCGACTTATATAGTGGTCGGCTCTGCCCTTTCTGGCGGGCTAAAGCGCCATTGGTTTGTGCAGCTACACAAACGTGAACAAATCAGGCTTCAGTACAGAGTAAAACATGAGTTTTCCCCATACATAACGTGAAGTGGACGTTCGAAGGGGAACTGAAATTTTTTTAGATCGCTAAGATGAAATGGAGGGCATGTTCATCTGTGAAGTAATGTTGTATGGTGTCTAGTTCATCCATAACAGAGCGAAGGGGATCTGAAAGAAAGGAGGAACAGCAGACAGACATTTGACCAAGTTGTTAATGCTCATGCCATAGTATTCAAATAAGGAGATGGCAGCATTAGAAAGCCTTATAGAGGTTAAGTGCCACTTTGCCCTGTGTCTCCTCGTGAATTGCATTCACTGAGAGAGCCTCTCTGATGCTGTGAATCTCAAAAACGCTGTGCGAATGTGAATTAGGGTGAAACTGTTGGGCAATGGATGTTAACAGCTTTGTAAGTAGCTTTAAAGCAGTGTCACAACCCCATCCCGTCCCCCTATCGTCAGTAAGATGACATCCACAGAAATCACTGAGCTTTCTAAGTGCAGGATCATGGAATTGATCGCCCCAGTGCTTCTTAGTATTTTATTGCATCACTGAGTTCTAAGTTTACAAGGTAACCTTAGCTTTGCTAACAATGTTAATTATACTTTGATTGAAATGTCAAAGCAAGATCTTGCAGATTATTAAATTGCATGCTTATTTGTGCAATAGTTTAAAAAAAAAAAAGTTCACTGTAGGAGTATTCTGAATAGCATGCTATGTATTATTACTGCATAATATGTGTTTTATGTACATTATTTACATTATTTTTAGGCCTAAATTTAAATATATATATATATATATATATATATATATATATATATATATATATATATATATATATATATATATATATATATATATATATTTGACTTCTATATACAATTTCTATCCATTTGGATTGCAAAAAAAAATACATAACCTAATAAACTTAATGTGATGCATATTTGTCAGTCACATATAAATTAAATGGGTATGATTTCTGTACTCAAAAAAAAAATCATTATTATTATTATTATTATTATTATTATTATTATTATTATTATTATTATTATTATTAATTATTTATTTATTTTGTTTTTTTTTTAATTTTTTATATCGGTTGATTTTATTTAAATAATCAGTTTCTAAGAGCATTTATTACAATTGCTTAGAATCAGCATAAATGTGTTAATTGTGGAAACAATTAAATTTATTCAGTGAAAAGGTGTGAACAGGTTTAAAATATGGCTAAATTTGGAACAAGCAATTTTAAATTAGTTAAAATGAAATTGAAACAAATTTGATTATATTGCATATTTTAAACATACTCAGATACATATAAATAATGCCAGTTCTATAGAAATAAAAATTATTATAAAAATAATAATGTAAAAATAAAATAAAGAAAAAAACATTTAAATATTTAGTATAAAATATTTAAAATATATTATTATTATTATTATTATGATTATTGTTATTATTATTATTACTATAAATATGTTATATTTCCCAGGCGAACGTGCCTACCCAACACCTAAAGGTAAGCTATTTTTTAAAATATGGATTTTTAAAAAATAGGGGAAAGAAACCCTTATTCATTGTGATGAGGTCAAGTGTCTCAGTTATCACTAGCCTATTTTAAAATGCATGTCTACATCTCAATCGGAAAAAGTAACCAGCGGAGAATAGTTAATGCCAATTTTTCATTCCCCTGCTTGTGTAGAGGGCAAATGAACTAAGCCGCCCACAATCCCACGACTATCCCACCTCCTGCTCTATGTTTTCCACTGTTCTCTCTCCAGCACACCTGCATGTCATGACTGGGCACAACGCCAGCGGCCACAACCACACAGACCGCCAGCTTCACTGACCCGCACTTCTCACTACACAGCTTTCACTCATTTCAAATACATGTCCTTCTGGGCTAATTTCCCATGAATTTGTGATTTGGCTACGTTTTTCTCACCACCAGATGTGAAACACTGCAAGAAAAAATAATTAGAAACAATCACTGTTTCATAATCCACCTTTCAAATTACTGAACAAAAAGTTGTTTTTTTTTTTTTTTTTTTTTTTTTTTTTTTTCTGCCAAGTTCTTAACATAGAATAAATTTAAAAAGCATATGGTGTTTTTGTTCCTTTCATTCTAGTGAATCTGTTTTCTGAAGCCTGGCGATGCTTAGAGTATAGGCATGAAATGGAAATTGTGATCTTTGTTTTAACCACAATATAAGGTATATTTGAATTAAATGGATTTTTTACGGGTACAACGTAACACTGGCTCAACCAACTGCATAAATTTGGGGCGGGACTTACAGTTTGGCTGACCAATAATACTTATGAACGTTTGGGAATGATTTTTGCAATCCACTTGTGTTGTGACATATCGAATGTTTCCTGGTCCAAGCCTGCATTCCAATTAATACTATCTCAGCACTATTTATATTTATAGCAGACATTTAAGCTTAAATTTAAAAAAAATCTGCTTTATTATATTTGATATGCAAATTTCTAGGGCCTCAAAATTATCAACATAAATCAAAACCTGTTGCACACAATATAGTACATGCCTTCGTCTGATTGAAAGTAACAATGTCTCACTTCAGGCCCTGGTTTACATGTCTTTTTGCTGTGAAATCTTTACTGATTTTTATAAAGTACATTTATATTTACATTTATTCATTTAGCAGACGCTTTTATCCAAAGCAACTTACAAATGAGGACAATAGAAGGAATCAAAACCAACAAAAGAGCAACAACATGCAAGTGCTATGACAAGTCTCGGTTAGCCTAGCGCAGTATACGTAGCAAGGTATTATTTTTGTTTGTTTGTTTTTTTTTTTGTTTTTTTTTTTAAGAAAACAAGTAGATAGAATATAGAAAAGAAAGCTAGTGTTAGTTTTTCAAGAAAAGCTAGCAGTTAGAGAATAATTATGCAATTGATAGAGGGTTAAGTGTGTGTGTGTTTTTTTTTTTTTAAATAAAAAGAAGGCAGATAGATAAAATAGAATTAGAAATGAGAATGCTAGAGTTAGAGGGTCAAATAAAGATGGAGGAGATGGGTTTTAAGCCGTTTCTTGAAGATGGCTAAGGATTCAGCTGCTCGGATTGAGTTGGGCAGGTCATTCCACCAGATGGGAACAGTTAATGAAAAAGTCCGTTTTAATGATTTTGTGCCTCTTTGGGAAGGCACAATAATGTGGCGTTCACTTGCAGAACGCAAGTTTCTAGAGGGCACATAGGTCTGAAGTACTGAATTTAGGTAAAGGGGTGCAGAGCCAAAGGTGGTTTTGTAGGCAAACATTAATGCCTTTAATTTTATGCGAGCAGCTATTGATAGCCAGTCACCATAAACATAAGTAAACATAAGAATAAATTGTATGTTTTTAGTGATATGTCAAGATGCACATTTACTGGACTGAAGCAACTTAGACTTATATATATATATATATATATGTATATGTTTTTTTTTTTTTGAAAAATCATGTTAAACCGTGACTAACAAATATGATCATCAGTATTGTATTTGTTCATCTCTCAATCATTGAATTTAATTGCACTAAATGTTTTAAAACTACAAAGCTTTGATCATAAAACTAAGCATTTAAATATCATCTTACTAAGACATAGGCAGATATAGTGACAGCTAATATTTATATACATTTTAAGTAAGGAGTTTGCTATAATGTTATAAAGATCTTACTTTTTCACATATTCAAAATATATCATACTATATCAGCCATATATATCAAATATGATACCAAAAATACATGTAAACTTTTTTAGACTTAATGAGCAGATTCTGTTTAGTGATGCCGAAATGACACATATCAGCTTTATATGCCACCTTGTCTAACTGTTCAATAGTTTTTATCAGGCAGCTCTTACATTCATGTGCTAGCTTACTATTATTTGTGATTCTTTATCTCAGGCTTATTCCCAGCTCTAATTTAAAGCTGATACTAAAATTAATTATGTTTATTTCCAGCCTCACAGCTTTTACCTCAGCATTTAAAAGTTTTAACGCATCCAGAACACATCAAGGATGTTTTTCTCCTCCGCGAGCATCTTATCCATTCAAACAATGTCTTTTTTAGAACTGTTTCCTCTTCGTCTTCTTCTGACCCCAAAACATCTCTAGAACAAGACTGATATTATTCCATCCCCGAGTCTGTGGCCTACCTTCCTTTCATCATGATGAAAACAGTCCAACTGTTTGCTCTGCCTCGGCCTTCACTCTGCACTAATGGAGGGCACCTGGAGTTCTCCCCGACCGGCCTGCCCACCACGGTAATGGTTGCTTCTGTGAAAGAGATCTTCCTTGTAGTGAGAATGTAGATGACACAAACCAACGCTCTCGTCTCTCCAGTAAGGGCTGTCGCTCAGGGGAGGTTTTAAGTAACCACAGGCTTGCTGGTGGGGTATAATTGTATGGCTAGGACAGTTTGCGAAATGTAAATAATAAGAACTGAATTCAGTAAAGAATAGACTGGGGCTCATGGACATGTGTGACATTCAATGTCCCTAGAAAAATAAAGGGTAGGTTGTTTACCAAATGAGAAACAACAACAGCATACTGTGAGTGAGTCAGAGCAGATAAGGGTGCACACTGTAAAAAATAGTAACATCTACATTAACTGGTTTTATTCAAGCTAACAATATTATTTAACATCACTGAACCAATCTATACTGTACATACCAGTCAAAAATAAACAATAATTATGGTATTTTTATGTTTTTGTAAGTCTTTAAAATTTTAAAATTTGATTTATTCCTTTTTATATTTCTGAAAAAAAAAAGTTTCTTATGATCACCAAGGCCGCATTTATTTGATAAAATACAGTAAAAACATTAATATTGTAAAATATTATGATTTTAAATAACATTGTATTTAAATAATAATAATAATAATAATAATATATTCCTATTTTCAGTGTCATTACTCACATGATCCTTCAGAAATCATTCTAATATGCTGATTTTCTGCCCAAGAAACTTTTTTTTTTAATTATTATTATTATTATCATAGTTGAAAACAGTTTTTTTTTTTTTTTTTTTTTTTTTTTGTGTGTGTGTGTGTGTGTGTGTGTGTGTGTGTGTGTGGACACTGTGATATTATCTTTCAAAAGATTGGGGTATGCAGGATTTAAAAAGGAAAGGAAAGGAAAGGAAAGGAAAGGAAAGGAAAGAAAAGAATACTTTTATTCAGTCAGGAAGCATTAAATTGATCAAAAGTGACAGTAAAGACATTTATAATGTTATAAAAGATTTCTATGTCAAATTAATGCTGTTCAATGAACTTTCTATTCATCAACGCAAAAAAAGTATTAAGCAGCAAATATGTTTCTAGAGCAGTGAATCAGCATATTAGAATGATTTCTGCACGATTATGTGACAGTGACGATGCTGAAAATTCAGCTTTGCATCACACTTTGCATAAATTACAAATTTAAAATATATGAAAATAGAAAAGGTTTATTTTTAAGTTAATGATATTTCACAATATTACCTTTATAAATTAAGTCTTGGTGAACATAAGATTCTAAAACCTAAAATAAATCCTTAATAAAACTACTTTTATGTGTTAAATCAGGTATAAAGAAAAAAAAACAACAAAAAAAACAAAGCTCTAGCAGGTGACCGATTTTTACAGTGTATTTCTGTGAGGAATAATGAGAAAACTAGTGATGTAACCTTTACATGAACCACATCAACAAACTAGTCATCCAAATGATCTACATCTGCCTGAGCCAAAATAAATGAGTAACATTTTATATTTTGTAATGATATAGATGCTGACAGATTTTCAAGCATCTGCCAGTGTATTAAAAAAGTAAAATCAGGTTATAAAATCAAATAAAAACTGAATTCTTTATCATGAGCCCTCATCACTCTACTTTGCCGGCCATCCAATTAAATGAGCTCTGCAGGCTTCTTTTTTGTGGGTTACATCATGACGCTCGCTGTATTATTACTCATCTCACACATCATTATGTTACGACACAACGTAGTTATGTGTGAGATAATTGGTACCACAGCTCACCGTTAATGTAGTTAGAAACTAGTGAGAAACAGACACACACGTCTTGCAAAACTGTTTTTGCTTTCAAATATCAATTAGAAGAATAGATCACACAAAAATTAAAACTGTAATTTTATTTTTTGTGCTATATTCAAAGTCTTCTGAAGCCAACTCTGGTTGCAGAAGAGGCTAAAAAAAATAAATAAAAAAAAAAAACATGAAACCAACACTAGAGTTTTGTGGCTTTTAGTTTGTCTTTTAGCTTTGGTCATCTATATGCTCGTGTGTTACAATTAAGAGATATATTGATAAATGCTGTTCATTTGAACTTTCTATTCATTAAGAATCCTCGTTGCATCAAAGTTTCCACAAAAATAAGCAACTGTTTTCAACACTGATAATAAGAAATGTTAGTGGCAAATCATCAAATTAGAATGATTTCAGAAAGATCATGTGACACTGAAGACTGAAGTAATGATGCTGAAAATTCAGCGTTGCATCACAAGAATAAATTACATTTTAAAATATATTAAAATAGAAAACAGTTATTTGAAATTGTGTAATAATATCAATGCTGCCAATGATGCCCCCCCTCCCCTATAAGCTGAAGATTTATCATATAAAGTACTACACAACACAGTATGTTATATGGTTCAATATCTTATATGATTATATGGTGTGTGTGGGAGTGGGAATCTGTCACATCACAGCAGTGTATGGCAGGCATGTAACAGGCTGACAGTGACAGGAGCACTACACCTTCAGCAGCGGTTCAACTGCACGCTAGAAATGCTGCCAGTGAGCAATGAATGTGTGCTGCTTTCACTCTGCATACACACCAGTGTCCAATTTGAAACAGGCACAAGAAAAAACATTCAAAATAAAAACAGCAACTACATGACAAACTATCCAAAAAGAAAAAAAAAAACACCCCACATTTTAATTTTGCTATACAGAACGACAAAATGCCCACCGCACTGTGTTCAAATAGAAAATCCAAAAATGAAAACTGTCATCATTTACTCTCCCATAAGTTGTTTCAAACCTTTATGAATTTCTTTATTCTGCTGAATACAAAAGAAACACAGTAAGTTAGTAGCTATGTCAACTGTTTTGCTACTGTACCAACATTCTTCAATATATCTTCTTTTTTGTTCAACACAAGACAAAAACTCATACAGGTTTGGAACAACATGAGGATGAGTAAATCATGATAAAATTTTAATTTTTGGGTAAACTATCCCTTTAAGGCCCATTCATACAAGGATGTAACTATAATAATAATAATAATAAATAACAATAATAATAATAATAAATAATAATAATAATAATGATAATAATAATAATAATAATAATAATAATAACAACAACTATAATAATGACAAAACTGCAGCATGCGCTTAGAATAAACAAAATGCCATCATGCGTTGATATGGATGCTAATGTAGCTATTGTTATAGCTATCTTTCTTGTTATTGTTCTTGGTGTGAACAGGCCTAGAGTACTAGAGTACTCTGGGAAATTAATTATCCCACTGTGATCCATAAAATGAAGATTAATTTATAAAAATATAAACTAATTAAAGACTGATTTATATGGGTTGCTTTATAAACATTGATTATTATTATCTAATATTTCTGTAAACACCCCATAAAAGAAGTATGCATTAAATTGATAAAAGGTTGCAGTAAAGAAATAAGGCAACAGCTATTTACACTAAGTGCAAATAGTGATGGATGCTATTTAAGTGCAAATAGCAATGGATTGCAAAATTAAGTGCACTAAGTCCAAATAGCAATGGATTTTTTTAGATATGCTATATACTATATAGATAGTGTAAATAGAATCTAGAGCTATTTGCACTATGTTAAAATAGCAGGATTTTCTGCTATTTATACTACTTAATGGAAATAGTGGCAATTATCTGCACCTCAGTATTGTAGTACATTATAAAATAGTATACAATAATAACGTATTGTGTAAATTATCATTTTAATTCAGATTATTAAATGGATGCCACCATATTGGGACAATAAAGCCCTCTCTACCCAGTAGCTTATTTTCAACTTTTTGATTATTTCCTTCATTTTTATTGAAAATGCATGCCTTTCCGATGTGATAAGAGATTTGAAAAGGGAGGGGGGAAAGTTCAAATCAACATATTAGAATGATTTCTGAAGGATCGTGTGACACTGAAGGCTGGAATAATGATGTTAAAAACATAGCTTTGATGCATACAATGTGTAATATAACAACATATTTGTGAAATTAACAAAAAGAAAAATGAAACTGGAAAGGCATACTTAATTCAGTTCTGAGCGTTTCTGTGTTTTACTCTCTCCCATAGATGATGTCTCATTGTGAAGTTTAACCAATTAAAAACATTTGAATAATTCAGCATGTGCCCCCATTGAGTTTTACTCAATGTTTCTTGCTCTGTTCACT
Organism: Spinibarbus caldwelli; assembly: GCA_039654775.1. Lineage (NCBI taxonomy): Eukaryota > Metazoa > Chordata > Actinopteri > Cypriniformes > Cyprinidae > Spinibarbus > Spinibarbus caldwelli. Next base: position 6,843,353 of record CM077222.1, on the reverse strand, counting down.
GAGTTTCATATGTTTAGTCTGCTCACTCCATATGAACTGCTCCCATTTCAATTAGGCACATACTGATAGAGGTCCTTTTTCTGTTTTGATTTGGTAATTAAGCTCTCGTGTTTTCACGTGTGGTGATAAATATTTACGCGGGCGACGATGCTGATAATATTCCTCTCGCTGTATTTATTATTAGACGTGCCATCTGTATCCCCACTCCCAAATACCGAATGAATATAAAAAGTCGACAATGACCTTTCAAGCTTCCACAGTACTCAATCAACAGTGTTTGTTTACAATTTCACATTTCAGATGATTTAATAAATTGCAACCCCAATCAACAGATATCAAGGACACCTCGCCGCCAGATTTTTACAGTACAGTATTTAATAAAAATCTAATGCAACTTAGGTGGATGGACTGGTAGGAAATCGAATGTGAGGTCTAATCTAAAATATGTTCTTGTCCGTATACAAAAGAATCCTTTTGAAGACTAACATTGTAGTTCAAGGAGAACAGGCTAATAGACGGCAGGTAACAACTGCTTTGAAAGCGAGGCACTCGGGAAAACAGGAAATGGAGCCACCTTGAGAAAAATTGCTATAGAATACTGTTGATTGGGTGGCGCATCGAGAGAATCAGAGCAAGGCCTTTGATCGAGCAATGCAAAGAACATCAAGTAGAAATGAATGCAAGGAATCTTGGGTTGTTTTCCTATACCAAAGAATTTTCCCCTGGGATAGTGAAATGTCACGAAATGTTGCTTTTCGATGTGCGGATCACCACCAACTTCAGAGTGTCTGAATAAAACAGGCGCTTGGTTTATGTGCAGTGAACCGTAGAAATGAACTGCCTTAAAAAAACATATCACCCTCTTCCTTCTCTCTAACTGAATAAATATTCTCAGAGCTGCAAAATAACAATGTCAAGACACCCCGTATTTTTTATTAACTTCTGCAAAGCAAATCCTGGAATTCTTCTCAAATTGTACAGCGGTGCCTAGACGTTGTGCTCTGAGCTGTGCTGCCAGGGAAAATAGTTGAATATATTCCAAACGTGGAAGAATTTTAATGAGCACAGAGCTGTGTAATGTTGACATTAAACCATGATGGATTTCACCATATAGTCATGCAACAGACAATCTGACGATCAGTTTTTATGCTCAAAATGGATTTGCTTAACTAGGTAGAGTTTTGTGTATCAGATAACCTCTGAAAAATTCTAATTTCAATAAACAAACACATGGCAGGATCTTATTTTGCATAATGAAAGTGGGGCACCGACTCGAGGAAAGATGGGATTCTGGTAATTCAACCTTTGTCCCTGCATGTCGAGTCCATCTGTCTTCCAAACTCTGCTTAAAAGGAAATTAATTTCCATGAATTTGGTGCTAATCAGGATTGTGGTCCATCAAAGCCAACAAAACTTCAGGGAAATGTTCACCCAAGAATTATTTACACACCCTCATGTTGCTCCAAACATGTATGACCTTCTTTTGTCCATGAAACACAGGGAGAAATTGTAATCTTTTATATAGTTATTTCCATATGACAAGTGACCGCATCTGTCAAACTCTAAAAGGGCAAGAGAAACAAGATAAATGCACCTTACAAGTAACCCATACAACTCATGCACTGTATGTAACAGCCCGGTTGAAGAATAAAGGATTTAACTCATGCACTGATGTTGTACTGTCTTCCTTACTATGTTTATTGTCCTTATAGACTTCACAACACCGTAAGAGCTGAAAAGATGAATAAACAATATTGGAAGTTGTAATGAATTCACATTCATACAAATAAAACAAAACAATCAACCTTACAGCAACATTCATCCTAAACAACATAAAATTACTTGTAAATAAAACAAACACATAAAACAGGTGTAGAGACACGATACGCTATACATATGCGTGTATATAAAGTGCGTAAATGTTCTTGACTACCTTGTTCTCCTTTCCAACCAGGTGCCAAACAACAAAGTCAAAACAAAACAAAATACTGTAAAATAAAACAACAAAAGGTGACTAAATTCACTTGAAAGTGTCCTTAATCCTTTAATCTAACGCCGTGATCCGTCTCCGTCTTCTGCGCGCTCTCTTTGCATTCGCGATCTCCGTTCAGTGAGCGGGCTCCGAACACTTCCGTCAAGCCGCCTTTCACAATAAAAGTCTATATCGGTTAAATAACTTAAAGAGTGCAAAATAACATTCTAAATTATAATAAAAACATAACTAATATTAAGAAGGGACGGAATTAAATAATGCAAGAATAATATATAAATCCTGTAAACTAATTCAAATAACTAAGGGTTATTTACACTCCCACCAATCATGAGTGACTATAAATTTCAAACTTTAGTCAAGAATGATTTCTAAAGTAAATCGCCAATGTTTAAGGCTAGATGTAAAAGTAAAACTGAAACATATTCTACTATGAACTGCTTAAATCAAAGGATATGTCAGGAAGTTCAGGCAGCATCTAGCAGCAGGACCAGCTTCTGCACTGGACGCTCGACTACCGATGGTTTGTTCAGACGTTTACCATCCTTCCCCAGATTTCTGTCTCCAAAACGTATCTTCACTCTTCTCACCAAACCATCTTTATCAACGACAGTCTCGCTAACTTCTGCCAAGCGCCACTCATTCCTGGGCAGATCGTCTGCCTTCTCCAAGACTATATCTCCAGCTTGCATGTTCCTTCTTGGTGTAAGCCAGCATTGTCTTGTTGCAATGTTTGACACATACTCCTTGCGCCAACGTCCCCAAAACTGTTCCGCTAAGTATTGGACATGGCGCCATCTTGCGAGCATATATGTCTTCTCTGACAAACTTGCCAGGCGGTGGTAGGGCTTGGGTAGTTTTCAGGGTGAGGAGGTGATTAGGGGTTAGAGGCTCAGGACTGCAGGGATCACTTAAATTATCTACAGTGAGTGGACGACTATTTACAATGGCCATGGCCTCATAGAAGAAGGTTCGCAGAGAAGAATCATCGAGTCTTCCGGATGACTGGGACAGAGTGGAACGAAGAACACTTCTCACAGTTCTAATCTGTCTCTCCCAAACTCCGCCGGTGTGACTTGCATGGGGTGCGTTGAAGACAAAGTCACATTGTTTTTCTGCTAGGAACGTTACCAGACGGTTGGTGTCAATCTCTTCCATGGCCTTGGTGAGCTCGTTCTTGGCTCCAATGAAATTACTGCCTTGGTCACACCTTATTTGATTAACTGCTCCTCTAATAGCGATGAAACAACGCAGGCCATTGATAAAGGCGTCCGTGGACATGTCATCCAGCATCTCAATATGGATGGCTCTGCAACAAAAACAAGTAAAGAGAAGTCCATACCTCTTGTATGATTTACGACCTTGCCTGGTGATGAACGGACCAAAAACATCCATCCCACAGTGCGTGAATGGAGGGGATGGATCTATACGCTCTGAGGGCAGGTTAGCCATTTTTTGCTCTTCTGTGGGTCTGCGAAGCTTGCGACATCTCACACACTGTCGTACAAAGGATGCTACAGTCCTGTTTACTCCTGTTATCCAAAATCCTCTTGATCTGATCTCATTTATAGTCAAGCCCTTTCCTTGATGTGCAGTTTTCTCATGACAATCAGCGATCAGAAGTTTTGTAAGATGGTGTTCCTTTGGAATTATCACTGGATGTTTAACAGAGTTAGGGGCAGAAGCATCACAAAGCCTTCCTCCCACCTTGAGCAATCCGTCATGATCAACGAAAGCGTTCAGATTGTATAGCTTGTTGCTGCGCGGGAGCTGTTTGCCCTTACGGAGTAAGGCTATCTCTTCTGCATATATCTGACTCTGTAAATCCTTGACAATGATGCACTTAGCATCCTCACGTTCTGCCACTGTACTGTGGTCACTTGACTTGTCCTTCCTGACACGACGAAGTAGACGTGAAACTACTTGGATGACTTTGGACCATGAGGACAACCTTGTGAGATGGTTGGACAAGCAGGAATACTGTACTGTTTGCGTGTTCAGAGACTGAGCCTTCTTCACCTCTGGGTCACCGATTGGAAGCTGTGTGTTAATGTTCACAGGTGGAAGTATTTGCTTTTCCCACAAAACGTTCGGTCCTCTGAACCAGCTGGAAGTGACAAGATCATTAACACTCAGACCTCGTGATGCATAGTCGGCTGGATTTTCATCCGAGGGAATGTATCGCCACTGTTGAGGAGTTGTAGTGCGATGAATTCTCTGAACTCGATTCGCGACAAACGTGTGGAAACGGCGAGCTTCGTTGTTTATGTAGCCTAACACTACTTGAGAGTCAGTCCAGAAATATGCCTCTGCATCTGCAAGGTTCATTTCTTCCTTCAACATATCATTCACTGCTACTGACACAACCGCAGCCGTCAACTCTAACCGAGGGATTGTTGTGACCTTAAGTGGGGCTACTCTAGATTTTGCCATGAGCAAAGAACAATGGATGTCACCTTGCTCATTCTCGAGCTTAAGGTATGAGCACTGGCCATATCCTCTCATGCTGGCATCTGAGAAGTGATGAATCTCTCTCTTTGTTATTCTCCCAAACCCAGCAGGCACAATACAACGAGGAACCTCAATCTTCTCTAAGTTAACAAGATCGGCCTTCCAGTGCTCCCATCTTGGCTGCAAGCCATCAGGTAAGGGATCATCCCAGCCCATGCCATTTCGGCACATTTCTTGAAGAACAGTCTTTCCTATGAGCAAGAATGGTGCAAGAAACCCTAAGGGGTCGAACAACGAGGCCACAGTAGATAGTATACCTCTACGGGTTGCTGGCTGGTCTTTAACAATGACGCGAAATTTGAAATGGTCATGTTCCAGATGCCAGTAAATTCCCAAGGCTCTTTCCAAAGGCTGGTCAGTGAGGGAGAGATCAACCGCGGTAATGTCTACAGCACACTCAGAGGGTGGTATTGTCTCCAAAACTGCCTTGTCATTGGATACAAATTTATGCAGCCTTAAACCTCCTAGTGCACAAAGCTGGCGAGCTTCTCGAGCCAGCTTAATGGCCTTTTCTGCACTTTCAACACTGGAGACTCCATCATCCATGTAGAAATCTTGCATTATGAATTGTGAACCTAAGGGATATAGATGTTCACCTTCTCTTGCAAGATGCTTCAGTCCATAGTTAGCACATCCGGGGGACGACGAGGCACCAAACAGATGTACTCTCATGCGGAACGATTGAGGCTGTGAGCTGAAATCTCCATTTCTCCACCACAGAAATTGTAAGTAATCACGATCTGCTTCGTCAACATGGAACTGGTGGAACATCCTCTCAATATCACACATGAGGGCTACAGGGTACTGTCTAAACCTCAAAAGAACGCCAGTCAGGCTGTTCATCAGGTCAGGGCCTGTAAGAAGATGATCGTTCAAGCTGGTTCCCCTGTATCTGGCGGAGCAGTCGAAAACCACACGAAATTTCCCTGGCTTCTTTGAGTGATACACTCCGTGATGAGGTATGTACCATTTTTCTCCTTCCCTTCCTTCATCAACGACTCCTTCTGCATCACCATTCTCTATTACATCTTCCATAAACTTAACATAATGCTCTCTGTACTCCTGGTCCTTCATTAATCTCCGGTTTAGATGCTGAAGTCTTGTGACAGCAAGAGGCTTATTATTTGGAAGACAGGGTCTTTTCTTGAATGGAAGAGGCATTTCCAAGTGGCTTTCTTTGTTCATCCTGATGTTTTCTTCCAGTTTGTTCAAGAACATAATGTCGTCTTGAGACACTACTCTTGTGTTTTCTTCAGTATCCTTGAAATCTGACTCCAGCACTTGGATCACATCAGTTGGCGTTACAGCAGGAATCTCCTTAATAGATACTCTGTGACACATGGTAACACCGTTCTGTGACTCATGATGTGTCAAGGAAGGGCCCACAATGCTCCATCCGAGATCCGTGCGAACAGCATATGGCTCGTTGTCTGCTCCAAGAATCACTTCCCTGGGGGCTAAAGCTCTGGAACAATTATATCCTATTAATAAACCAACCTCACAGTCTTGAAGTGGGGGAATTCTGTCTGTCAGAGGAGCAAGATGATTCCAACACCTGGCAGTCTCTCTGGTAGGGATGTGAGCACGATCCACAGGAATACATTCCTTAGTATATGCAGGAGGAAGGTCTAATAATACTGTGGAATTAAAGCCTCTAACTCTAAGACCGGAAACTCTTTCACTTGATATCAATGAATCCTTCCCAACCATAGTGGTGAGCTTAAGTGTCACTGGGCATGAGTCAAACTTTAGACTTTGACTTACTGCGTATTCAATAAAGATAGTGTCACTTTGTGTGTCTAACAGAGCGTAGACAAGTTTCTCAGAAACTGGGTTGTTTTGTGAGGACAACCACACTGGCACAATCATTGAGGTGTTAGCAGGTGTGCATCCAGATTCTACACTTAAAGACATTGTGACCTTTTCATGCGCATTCTCTAGGCCTTGAACAGAGGAGGACTTTACCTTTCTAATGAAGCTGTCATCATGTAAGCAGGTAGGATGTCTTCCCTTGCAGGTGTTACAGCTATGTCTGGAGCGACAGTCTCTGGCACTGTGACCGAGCTTCAAACATCCGTAGCACAGCTTCGTATCCTCAAGAGATCTTGCAGAGAATTTAGAGCAATCATGAATTTGATGTTCACTGCCTTGACAGAACAGACATGGTTTAGTGATTTTACCAGTGGGCCTTGGATTCTCATGCTGTGCGACTATCTTCGTATGGAAGACACTGGCCTTGTTCTTACTAACCTTGAGATTATGTTTCTCCTTATTAGCTTCAGAATCATGAAGGGCATGAAAGGAAGTGACTGGGTTGCAGGCTACCTCAGCTTCAATGGACATGAAATGGGCAAATTCTTGGAAAGTTGGAAATTCTTGCATTTCACTCAGTGTTTGTGTAGCTTGGCGGTTCCAGCGGGCAGCCGCCCAATCAGGAAGTTTGCTCACAAGTTTCCTATTCTCCTCACAGTCATTCAGTATTTCCAGTCCCTTCACATGAGGCATAGCGTCTTTACATGAATTCAGGAAATCTGAGAGATTTCTGAGTCCTTCAGAGTCCTTGGGCAAGATTCTGGGCCAGCTTGCGAGTTTCTCTCGGAATGCTCTTTGTATGATGAACGGCTGTCCATAGCGATCTTGAAGTCTTTTCCACGCATCCTTGTAAGCTTCCTCATCGTTTCTGTAAAACATGCCTTCTAAGGTTTTCAGAGCAGACCCAGCAACATACTTCTTCAAATAGTATAACTTATCTGCTGAGGAGATATGTCTCTTGTCGATGAGTGATTGGAATGAAGCTTTCCACTCTATAAAGTGAATGGGGTCACCCTTGAAAACTGTAGGCTCTGGCATGGGAAGTCTGCTTAACGTTATACTGTCTTGGACAGCCTGTGCAAGGTAAGACACGTCAGCATTGGGAGTTGGCTTAACTGAGGATGAATACACAGGTTTGTGTGTGGGAACGCTCACAGGCTGTAGCAGCTCATCATTCTGGTTAGCAGAGTGAATGCTTTCTTCCTTGTCATACACTTCTAGTCTTGCTTTAGCTGCTCTTATCTCCTTTATTGCTTGTAATCTTTCAAACTCACTCCTTTGAGCATCCAGTTCTTTCCTTTGCTTCTCTTCTAGAAGTTGTATTTTTTCCCTTTGCTCCTTTTCCTCCATTATTGTTGCATATTCTGCTTCCTTTGCTGCAAGCTCTGCTGCTGCCTCTATCCGTTTAGCCATCAGGACAGAGTTCAGTGAAGGTTGACTTATAGGCGTACTCGATTTTGAGCTGATACGTGAAACCGTAGAACCGTAGATGGAGCGAGCATAATCTCGATCAAGCAATTCACGAAGATGCCCCTTTACTCTCTCGCTGTCAAAGTCTCCATCCACACCTGAGATCCTCTCATAAGCGATCTTTACAATATCCTTTGTCACGGCATCGCAAGCATCAATTTTTCTCCTTGTATCAGTGGGTGGAGTTGCATAACTTCGAACCCTTATGTATGCATTCATCACAGTGTCTCTTTCATTTTCCAATGTGTCTATAAGTGTTGCTAGTTGACTTTCAGGGATGTCTGTCTTCAGCTGCCCTCTTGCCTTTCGAGCCTCAGCCTTCCATTTTTCATATGCATGCATAAGCTTTCTCTCTGCCTTTTCTGACTCCTCTCTTTGATACGCAAGCATCTTTTCTGTTGGAATTCGTTCGTGGACAGAGCGACGTACTTCATCTCTCTTTATAACTTCAGATTGTTCTTCCATCTCATCGTCTGTTTCTTTGTTTTGTGCAACTTTTAATACTTCAGTTTCCTTCACAGGAGTGCACAAATTTGATCCTTGGTCCGTCATCATTTACATCAGCAAATGGAATCAATGGGGGCAAGCTCTTACTGTAACAGCCCGGTTGAAGAATAAAGGATTTAACTCATGCACTGATGTTGTACTGTCTTCCTTACTATGTTTATTGTCCTTATAGACTTCACAACACCGTAAGAGCTGAAAAGATGAATAAACAATATTGGAAGTTGTAATGAATTCACATTCATACAAATAAAACAAAACAATCAACCTTACAGCAACATTCATCCTAAACAACATAAAATTACTTGTAAATAAAACAAACACATAAAACAGGTGTAGAGACACGATACGCTATACATATGCGTGTATATAAAGTGCGTAAATGTTCTTGACTACCTTGTTCTCCTTTCCAACCAGGTGCCAAACAACAAAGTCAAAACAAAACAAAATACTGTAAAATAAAACAACAAAAGGTGACTAAATTCACTTGAAAGTGTCCTTAATCCTTTAATCTAACGCCGTGATCCGTCTCCGTCTTCTGCGCGCTCTCTTTGCATTCGCGATCTCCGTTCAGTGAGCGGGCTCCGAACACTTCCGTCAAGCCGCCTTTCACAATAAAAGTCTATATCGGTTAAATAACTTAAAGAGTGCAAAATAACATTCTAAATTATAATAAAAACATAACTAATATTAAGAAGGGACGGAATTAAATAATGCAAGAATAATATACAAATCCTGTAAACTAATTCAAATAACTAAGGGTTATTTACACTGTATGTCAAATCTTCTGAAGCATAAAGAAAAAAATATAAAGAAAGAATAACAGCATAACAAGAGTGAGAAATTGAGTATGACTAGTACAGAAACTACTTGACCAAGTTTTACTTGCTAAGCTAGATAAGAAGCCTGGAGGAGACACCAGTACACCAGCATCCAAAACAAGACATTATGATGGTTATTATCTATGCTGCTCCTGTCGTTTCTTCAACATGAATCAGTTTCCCTTGATGCCATTTAATTAGCTTTCATTTTATGGCCCAGATTGAAGAATACTTAAGATTTTCAGTTTCCTGTGAGGTGTGGCCAGTTTAAATTCAGCTCATGAACTGAAACGCACACAATTCTGAAATTTGCACAGATCTCTTCACTGCATTACCTGTCTGCTACAATAACAATGTCTGAATTAGCTTTCCGCAAAAGCTGATATTTGCAGCTAATTTAAATGGATATGTACACGACCGTTTGGAGTGAGATTTTTTTGTGAAAGAAAATGACACTTTTATTCAGCAAAGAAAAGATGCATTAAATTGATTAAAAGTGACAGTAAAGACATTTTTACACCCACAAAAAAAAAAAAAAAAAAAATCGATTTTAAATATGCTGTTGTTTTTGTACTTTCTACTAATTAAATAATCCTGAAAAACGTATGATTTTTTTTTGCAAAAAAATAAATATTAATATTAAACATTCATGTTAATTCATTCATGTTAATACAGTGCATTGTGTTCTATTTTTACAGATTTTTTACAGTGTGTGTGTGTGTGTAGATAGATAGATAGATAGATAGATAGATAGATAGATAGATAGATAGATAGATAGATAGATAGATAGATAGCCTTGGTGAGAATAAAAATACTAACCAAAAAAAAAAAAAAAAAACCTTAAATAATCAAATCTATCATTCGTGTATATCACTATATTAATTTAAAAATATAACCGAAAAGCGTGGACTAGATTGATCCAGTGCGGACATGTTTCCAATGATAAGATGATCTTTTTCTATGGTCTTCAGTATGCGTATCAGAGTACTTACTCCTGATGTGTAGTGTGCTGCTGTGGTCCCACATTTTAACCCATCTGTACACTTCAAAGGGTTTGCTTATGCACCACGCTGCTACAGGATCTCCCCCTCATTCTCAGTCCTACAAGGGATAAAGTGAAAATCAAGTCAATTAGCAAAAATCCTCAGCTCTGCGCTTGTCCCCCTTATGACACCGCTCATTGGTTTAGCTGAGGAGGATGCATGTGTGCTTAGTGCTGGATAAGGTCATGAAGTGTAATCCTACCACTGAATTTAATTTTCAGCCTGCACTTTCAAATTAATTCATTTAACTCCAACCTCCTAATCACAGTGGAGGGCAGATCTGCATGCTAATTGCACAGGATAACAGTGCTGATAAGACCCACTGATTCTTAAGGGAGCTTCAAGAAAGAGCTGTGCCAATGGTCCTTGTAGTTCATCTGATTGGATGGGCTAATCACAGGGACAGAGAAGAACCCAGAGCGCCGTGTCGACTCCAGCCTCAACAGATGTCAAATCACTTGCATAATATGTCTTTTGTAGTTTAGAGAGGTTGTAACATGGAAAACAGGATTGTCTTTGCTCTTTTGGAGTAAACATGTTCAGTTTATTGTGCAGAAATATGGGTCATTTTTGATCACATCCATGAGCACATTAACATATATTATTAAGAGCAATACTATATACAGTATTGTACTTATAATATTATTGCATATAATATTAAAACCAACGTCGGTTCATGACAGTTTTAAGGGAACCGCTCATTGAAACTACACACACATAAATATATACACATAAATATATTATATATATATATATATATATATATATATATATATACACACACACACACACACACACACACACACACCGTGTAAATAAATTACTGTAATAACATGTATTTTATAAATAATGAAGATAAGAACAAAATATATATATATATTTTTATTATTTATAAATGTATTTATAAATAATAATTTATACATTTAGGATACACATACAGCACCATAAATAAATAAATCAGGAAACACCTTGTCCTGCAAAATAAATTATGATTATATTATTTTTACTGTAAGAAATCTTTACTAACATTATGTAACAGTACAAACCGTAACCGTGCAGAACATATAAATATTGACAATAACATAAGATTTAAAAAGATGTTGATTATTTGTTGTATTATAAAATACATTCTGATGCATATGAATGAATATCTCAAGCTTCTGTGGGAAGGGTAGCATTATATTTATAAACAGACAGAGGTCAATTTTTCACATGAGCTCACAATATAATTTTTAATTGGAAGTTGCTCCTACTTTATATGAAATAAATAGTCAGGTGGAAAAGAACATATTGCAGCTGAAATGTTAAAGCCTTCGGGCTTGTTCTTTTGCAATGCAAAAAGATGAAATTAAAAGGTAATAAATGCCTCAGCAATGAAATTAATTTTCAGGGGATATTCCCACACATGGCTTTGACTTTCATTGCAAGGTATGTGGGCTGATTCTGTAGCTCTAGGGTTTTAAATAACCCTGAATGTATGGCAGAGTCTTTTTCTAAATGACAATATCCCACCTATTCTTTTGTTTTTGTTTTGGTTTTTTTTTTTGTTTTTTTTTGTTTTTTTTTGTTTTGTTTTGTTTTTTATGAGAGAAGCACTTAAACATCTTTCTAACACAGAGTCTATGGAGAACAAAAGCAAATTTAACACCAAAAAAGCATTAAAGGAGGTACCAAAAGACATTTGACAACCTGAATCAAATAACAGTTATTTCAGCATGTCTGGGTGTCTGCTCACTTCGCTGGTTACTGCAGTCAGATACGTGACTGTCATCAATCCTTCTGTTAAATTGTTGCTAATCAAGGTCAGCTGGAGCACAATTAGTATAGAATTAAAAGCTTTTCATTCCGAGCTTAATGGCTTCATCTTGATTAGGAAACTCTCCTGGACTCTGCTGTCATAACCAAGATAAAAATTAAAGTACGTGAATAAACATGCATGCAAATGAAAGCTACCTTGTATAGTTTATACAATAACTTTAGTTCACAAAGTATGAATCTTTTCTGTGCTATTGAGGGAGACATGAATATAGTATACGAACAGATAATGCTGTTTACTAAACAATCTTACACAAATTACGAAATTTGGTTCAAGCATAAAATAGAAAAACACTTATTAGTTGGGATACACCAATATTAAAATTCTAGCATAAACATAATTGGACATTATACATAATTTTATTCCATTATACATAATGGGCAACTGGGAATTGGCCATTAAAATGCATTGTGCATTAAAAATGCTATACTTTTTACTTAAATTATATTAATTTATTAGTAGTAGTAGTATTAGTAGTAGTATTAATGTATTTATAATATAAATATTTATAATTATTCATTTGTTAAAAAAACTAGCAAGTAAAATTTAATTGCAAGTGAATGTTGGCGCCATGTTGGCAATATATATATATACATATATATATATGCCAACATTCACTTGCAATTAAATTTTAATTAGTTCAATGTCCAATACCGAAAAATAAAATAACTAACTAATAAATAAATAAATAAATAAATAAATAATTTTTTTGAATGCTACAAGTGAATTTTGGTGTGAAAACATTATGTATTTAAATTTATTTAAAATTGCAATTGTTTTTAAAGATTAAGTAAGCACTAAATAACTGCAAAGGTACTCTAAATGTTAAAATATGGGAATTGAGCATCGTTTAATATACAATACCTAACTATACTGATAAATTAAAAAGAAAAAACATTGGCTGAAAAAGTACGAAAGTAACTTGCTACTTAAACATTTTTATTGCAGTGTAAATTCTACAAGTATTGCATCACTTATCCATTAAAAAATCTGATTACATAATGCATGTGACTCTCACTAGTTATGTATTTTAAAAGTGTATCTTTTAGGTTTAAAAATGTGTTTTCCATATTCTTTGTTTACACACAATATTATGTCACTAATAAAGCTTTAAAGCTCTTCACAATCTGATGACACACTGACCACAGTGAAAGCCACATGGATAAAATGATACAAAAAAAAATCTCACGTTTCAGACATGGGTTTTGTTTTCCAGACAGTCATTGAGTAAGCTCATCTGCATGCCCGCTGTGTGGACACTCACCCGGGTCAAATTAGCATTTTGCAGGTGGAGACGGCCACAGCTCTGAACCTGAGCACTGGCCATGACACATTGATGTGCTTTGTTGTTACCCTGAATGGCTCTTAGCTGGCAGTGCTGCTAACAGGTGCTGATTGTAGCCGGTGAGCAGGCGAGTGTTTAAGCTTACGTGTTTAATGTGATTCCCTGCGTTCTGAATGATTGCAGAAGCGATGTGCGTTGTTTATCTGGCCAAGGGGAAAAATAACAACGTTTCATTTTTGAATGCCTGCTGGCAGAGAGATTCTTCGAAATCAAAGCCATAAACAAAGAACTGATGTATGAGCTGAACATCATCTATGACACTTACATTGATATGTGACACAATATGGAGGGCTTTAGATCATATTCTGTAAGCAATCTACCTCCCTTTTTGGCACACAGGCAAGAAATCCTCCTGAATCAAGTGAAGTGAATGAACAGGTTGAGATACAGATAACGAATTAAACCATCACATGACAAGTGCATTTCTTTTCTGACATAATTACAGCTGGCCTAGTGCTATAGGAAAAGCCTGATCCTGAATGGTTTGATTGAATGGTGGATTTGTTCATAAAGCATTATTACAAACCAATTAATACCACAAAACAAACACCTCAGAAAACATCAAATCAAGTGCCAATACTTACTAATTTGTGAACTGTTGTTTTTCCCCCTACCATAAATATAATTTCCTAGAGGACGTTGTCAAAAAGGAATTAGCTTTTACAATTTTACAAAACGAGTGGAAAATGAAATCATAACAAAAATCTCTAGCATTGTGTTTTGCGCCACTGATTTGGTAAAGCATCCGTCAATCGAACTCACAATCCAATTCACAATATGGGTTAGTGCATTTGTCTAATTGCAAAATGCTGTGCTTTAATTAAGTAAGTTTGATTCGATTTGTAATGAGAAGTGTTTGTGTAGTTTTACAGCCAAAATAAAAGCTCCAGGGCTTAACTATTGCAAGTTAAGAGATTAAGACATAAGTAATATGTGTGTGTGTGTGGGTTTGACTCCAAGTACAAATTTTGGTGATTTGGAAACTGAAAAGGAGTTGGAGCTATTAGTTTAGCTCTCAAAGTATACCAGACTGGTGCATTCAATTTTAAAATGTACAGAATGTTCTCTAGATGGTCTGGGGCCCACCCATAGTCTCACATAATCCTGAGGGAAATGTATTCTGACTAATTTTGTTGCAAGCAACATACATATTTTAAATGTAAATATTTCCTTTCTAATAGTAGATGTTTTAACATCAATTGTATCTGTTTTGTACTTTTTCCATGTCTGTAGCCTCATTCATTCAGTCACCAGCATTGTTATGCCATTGTATTCCTGCCAGAGATGGCAGATTCACATACTTCAGGTTTGTATGTGTTTGCTGACCAAGTGCCAGTGAGATGAATGAGAATGCTAAAAGACTGCTTTCACCATTTGTTTTAAACATTTCATGTGTGTCCCAATTCGCATACTTGTTCACTATTCTATGCCGTTTTGTAGTATAAATATTGCAAGTAGTGGAAGGGGAAGGGCCATTAGACTTCAATGCTGAATGACAAAATAACCTTATACAGTATAATTCATACACTACACGGTTAAGTATATAGTATATAAGTGCATAGTGTGCATAGTGCGCCATTTGGGACACAGCTTTTCATTAGAGAATTGCATAAATGTTCATTCTAAAAGACAGCTTCAGAGGACATGGCAAAATATTAACTCAAGCTCAACGAAAAGTAGTGAAATAGTTCAAAATTCACCCCAGTATTCACTTAAATGTGATACTGCGACCAAATTTAACTTAAACATTACGTATAATACTATATCCAAATGATAGGCATGAAAATGTATTGCTTATAGGAATTCCTAATAATAGGAATGACTCACAATAACGGTTTGGCTCTCTCTTCTGAGTTTTGATTCTTTTAAATCCAATGATAGACAACATTTTTTCCCTTTGAGCAAATTAGAGTAAAGCAAATCTCCAGTTAGAGGCAGCGTGGCTTATGGGGATAAAAAACGTAGTTGCCCTCATCAAGCACAGTATCTGTCAACACAGTATTATTAGAGCACATCAAATCCTGATTTAAATCTATTTCCTCACGAAATAACATGTAAATTAGCTTTGCCATGATAGGACATAAAACCCAAACAACTTCAAAAATGTCATGACTAAGGTATTCCATATTCATGAATTAAGAGGATTATCATTGCACTCATAACACTCAATTCAGCATCGGTAGAAAATACAGAAAAAACAACCTGCAGTGGGTGGATGAATGTCATCCTTATACCCTTGTCGGAACAAGCACAAAGCTCAATTATGATTCATGCGCTTCTTTTCTAAATCAACCTTTATCTTGCACCTGTCCATTAGAAAGGAGTTCTGCACGTAGCTTATCTCGGTCTTGTCGTGTATTTACAGGTGCATCTCAATAAATTAGAATGTCGTGGAAAAGTTCATTTCAGTAATTCAACTCAAATTGTGAAACTCGTGTATTAAATAAATTCAATGCACACAGACTGAAGTAGTTTAAGTCTTTGGTTCTTTTCATTTTAATCACATTTAACAAAAACCCACCAATTTTCAAAATCCAAACAAATTAGAAATCTCCAAAAAAACTCCAAATCTCAACAAATTAGAATACTTCATAAGACCAATAAAAAAACATTTTTAGTGAATTGTTAGCCTTCTGGAAAGTATGTTCATTTACTGTATATGTACTCAATACTTGGTAGGAGCTCCTTTTGCTTTAATTACTGCCTCAATTTGGCGTGGCATGGAGGTGATCAGTTTGTGGCACTTCTGAGGTGGTATGGAAGCCCAGGTTTCTTTGACAGTGGGCTTCAGCTCATCTGCATTTTTTTGGTCTCTTTTTTTCTAATTTTTCTCTTGACAATACCCCATAGATTCTCTATGGGGTTCAGGTCTGGTGAGTTTGCTGGCCAGTCAAGCACACCAACACCATGGTCATTTAACCAACTTTTGGTGCTTTTGGCAGTGTGGGCAGGTGCCAAATCCTGCTGGAAAATGAAATCAGCATCTTTAAAAAGCTGGTCAGCAGAAGGAAGCATGAAGTGCTCCAAAATTTCTTGGTAAACAGGTGCAGTGGGGGAAGTCGTGGCCTAATGGTTAGGGAGTTGGTCTTGTAACCTGAAGGTTGCCGGTTCGATTCTCGCACCGGCAGGAATTGAAGGTGGGGATTGTGAATGAACAGCACTCTCTCCTCCTTCAATACCGTGACTGAGGTGCCCTTGAGCAAGGCACCGAACCCCCAATTGCTCCCCGGGCGCTGGAGCTATGGCTGCCCACTGCTCCGGGTGTGTGTTCATGGTGTGTGTGTGTGCTGTTCACTATTCACTGCTGTGTGTGTGCACTTGGATGGGTTAAATGCAGAGCACCAATTTCGACCAATTTCAATTTCGAGCGACTTAGCCTAGTGAACCATACTTGACAATATGTCACGACTTTCACTTTTTTTTTTTCAGTGACTTTGGTTTTCAAAAAACACAATGGACCAACACCAGCTGATGACATTGCACCCCAAATCATCACAGACTGTGGAAACTTAACACTGGACTTCAAGCAACTTGGGCTATGAGCTTCTCCACCCTTCCTCCAGACTCTAGGACCTTGGTTTCCAAATGAAATACAAAACTTGCTCTCATCTGAAAAGAGGACTTTGGACCACTGGGAAACAGTCCAGTTCTTCTTCTCCTTACCCCAGGTAAGATGCCTCTGATGTTGTCTGTGGACAACTGTAGCCAAATTCCTTGACACGTCTGTGTGTGGTGGCTCTTGATGCCTTGACCCCAGCCTCAGTCCATTCCTTGTGAAGTTCACCCAATTTCTTGAATTGATTTTCTTCCACACTTTTTCCTTCCACTCAACATTCTGTTAACATGCTTGGATACAGCACTCTGTGAACAGCCAGCTTCTTTGGTAATGAATGTTTGTGGCTTACCCTCCTTGTGAAGGGTGTCAATGATTGTCTTCTGGACAACTGTCAGATCAGCATTCTTCCTTGTGATTGTATAGCCTAGTGAACCAAACTGAGAGACCATTTTGAAGGCTCAGGAAACCTTTGCAGGTGTTTTGAGTTGATTAACTGATTGGCATGTCACCATATTCTAATTTGTTGAGATAGGGAATTGGTGGGTTTTTGTTAAATGTGAGCCAAAATCATCACAATTAAAAGAACCAAAGACTTAATCTACTTCAGTCTGTGTGCATTCAGTTTATTTAATACACAAGTTTCACAATTTGAGTTGAATTACTGAAATAAATGAACTTTTCCACGACATTCTAATTTATTAAGATGCACCTGTAAATGAAATTCAGTCTCCGCTGGCTCTTTATGTAATTGCCCCATGGTGGAGATACATCTTGGGCAACAATGCAAACCTTTGAACCCATTTCATCACAATGTTCCATTTCCTTTTTGATCTGATCTGACGTCTACATTCATTGCCCGCAATCGCTTCACATTAGCAAGCAGGGCTTAATTACCTTTGTATTTGGCATCGCGTGACACACCCCATCCGTAATCCCACTTGACAGGAATCCCTCAGAGTATATGCATCCTCGTAAGAGAAGTGAATATGCGTATACTCATTATACTAACGCCGTAAATTATTGACTCCTTATTGCACGAACAGGAGATGGACAAGAGCGAAGGATGGACTGAGGGAGGATAGATTTGATTTCTACCGCATTGCAGGTTTCTGCTCTCTTTCGTATTCGAATTCATCTTGAATTCACGCTGCATATTATCTGTCTCTCTAGTCCCTGAAGCCTGACTACTGCGTTCGCCTGAATCCTTGTTAAAACAATGCTGGGAGAAGGAGAGGACACCTTGTCGTGCTAAAGCAAACATCCCCTGCTCTGGATCAATATTTGATGCTAAATTTTTAAACACTTGATAAGGCGGGCTTCCTTATTAAGACATGAGCAATCTTGCTTAAGTGATATTCTTGTGTCTCTGCTGTTTACATCAAGATGAACATCGTTTAGACATTTCAATTTTGCAATTGGCTTAGATTCTAATGAAAAAGAATTGAGTTTGGATGGTTTACTTTGTTACTGAGAAAGCAAGTGTATTTCTGTTTATATACAGGTGTGAGCTTGCAGTTTGAACTGAATGGAATGTGATGAGAGAGAAAGAACTATAAAAACTAGTAAAAACAGTCAACACTTATTTTCATTGCATCCCTGCTTACAAACAAACACAACTCAATCAGTGTAACGATTCATGAATGAAGACTTCTAATATTATCAGCCAGGTCTTTATATGACGTTGGATAAATAAGCATGTCTATTTTTGTCGATGTATATGTATAAATATAATATAGTGTACTCAAGAAGGCAACACAATATAGCAAATCTCAGCTATCCTCACAAAATGTGAACTATATTATCGCACAGCACTGTCTACATATAAAGTTGGATGCATAGTACATCCAAACTTTATCCATATGCATACAATATAATCACGAAGGACAATATAACACTATGTAGCAAATCTCAATGGCTTGATCGGCTGTATCTTCACAGCTCCAATCTGCAAAATGAGACTATAAGTCATATTATAATCGTTATGATTTTTGGTAAAGCTGCTTTGAAACGTTGTGTATTGTGAAAAGCCCTAAACAAATACATTTGACTTGACTTCTATGAGCTGATTCGTATGGAAGCTTGTTTCCGCTGCTGTGACTTTTCTCGCAATTGCGATGAACTCATTATGAACTCATAATTGCATAATATAATGTCAAAATTGCAAGACATGAACACGCATATCTGAATTTTTCCTCAGAATTTCGAGTTTATATCATGCAATTCTGACTTAATACACAATTGCGAGTTTTTACAGTAAGCCAAAATTGTTAGATATAAACTTGAATTTGTCTTTTTTTCCTCAGAGTTGGACTTTATAACTCACAATTGTGAGAAAAGCAATTGTGAGAAAAAGTTAGAATTGCAAGAAAATCAGAATTATATCTTGCATATCTGACTTTATTTCTCACAAGTGCAAGTTTATATCATGCAATTCAAAGAAAAAAAAAGCCATAACTGAACCTGCTCAAAGAGCTTGATTGACAGGTGATCTGACCAATCATAACTCCAAATCTGCCATCTTGTCTGACAAACAAATCAGACAGGAGAGTAGATTAACTTCGGTGGACTTAAACTTGAAAAATTGTGTGTATTGACATCTTTCCGCGATTAGAATAAAATATGTTCTGATGTTCATTCATGTTTATTTCATGCTTTAAGTAAATATGAAAAGACGATTGGTTAATGTGCACTTGAACTAAGACGATATACAGTCATCTGTCACAACAAATTAAAGAGCCACAAAATGGTATTTGAATTTCTTAAAGAAATTACAATTTGAAAGCTGAGACCTTGTTTCATACCAGAAGTAACGTGTTGTCTTGCCTGTCAGTGTGTTGTCAGTTTCCCCTTTGCTCTGCAATGTATTTTTCACTGCATGAGAACATGATGTGTAGTGTGAGAGTGGCATGGCTTGTCAGACATAGCAACAGTAACTAAGGGGGGTGGGT
Source organism: Spinibarbus caldwelli (assembly GCA_039654775.1). Taxonomy (NCBI): domain Eukaryota; kingdom Metazoa; phylum Chordata; class Actinopteri; order Cypriniformes; family Cyprinidae; genus Spinibarbus; species Spinibarbus caldwelli. The sequence goes on along the minus strand of CM077222.1, from coordinate 6,823,537 downwards.
CTTTGCAAAGGGTCAATTGCGAAATGTAAACTCACAATTGCAAGAAAATGTCAGAATTGTGAGATAAAAAGACACACTTAATTATTTTATTCAGTGGCAGAAACAAACTTTTACAGGATTCTTTTTAATGAATAGGTAAAAAAAAACACTCAGTTTCAAATCAGTCTTGCTGTCCAATTTAATCAATATAATGACTCACTGAATTCATTCTTGACTCACTTATTGAATCGCACTGACCACATCATTTTTATTGTGTCCAACTCATCATAAGCCAAGAGCTGTACCTCATTAAGTGCACTTAGAGCTTTTGAGACTTCATGCATCATCAAAAATCAAGAGTCGGAACCAGCTTCGTTCCTTCTTTCGATTCCCATCTCTATTTGTCAGAGATTCACTGACTACAGCGCTCTGATCGTCACCCAGCAGGGAAAGTACTGCTTATGGACTTACTGGAAATGTCTTCGACATCAACAGCAGTGTCATCAAGATACAGAAGCTCAGTGTCGATAAATCGTGCCAAAGCGGTTGATAAGCAGCCAATAAAGCAGGCCGTGTCTTTCCACGCCGAGCCGTTCCATTCCTCTGGCCAAGCTTTAAAGATCAAGACCTAAAAAGCCTCCAGTGTATGAGTGTTTGTGCCTGTGTGAAAGCAAAAGAGAAGAAATGAAAATCGGGGGGGCAACATAGAGGTGTTTTTAAAAAAAAAAGGCAGCCACTCAAGCGAATCATTATGTTCTAAATGTGTGCTGTAGTTGAGAAAGGGCTACTAATAGTTTGGGGATGGAAGGGAACTGTGGTGTAATACTTAAACATGTTGCACAGTTGCTCAAGCCTGACAGAATGCACAGAAGTTTGAGCCATCGCTGGTGTTCACCGGCTCCTATCTTCAGCTGGAATTAAGTCGAGCGACCATTTAGCTGAAATCATTTTAGAGTCACTAATACTTTTAGAGCCTAGATTTTGAGGTGTTTAGATGCAGTACAAGCCCAGTGTGAAGTCTCCGAGTTTCATAAAGCTTCCTGCAATGGGACTGTTTTGTAAAATGAACTGTCAAATTTAAAATGAGCAACTTTAATTACCGCAATGTTTTGCTAATTGTTTTTTGTTTAATTATTCACTCATTGCAAAAGACTACAAACATTTCTGCAGACTTATGTATCTGCTGTTATTGTTAACTAAAATTAAAACTGTAAAAAAAAATCTTTTTGTGTAACTCTGTAAGCTGAAATAAATGTCGAAGCTCTAAAATCATAAACAATAAAACTGAAATAAAAATGAAATAAAGTGACAAAAATCACACAAAAATTCTAAAACTTAAAATGAAAACTGAAGATATAATAGTAAAAGATCATTCAAAATTTGATAGCTCATAAATAATACTAAAATTATGCTGGTCTATATATGTTCATCAACCATTGTTCATGAAAAAGCCAATTGTGAAGAATGTTAAACCTTATAATTCAAATCAAAATTTAATAATTTTACAGTTAGTATTAACGACCATCACCAGGCCCACAAGAATTTTCAGCCACAGAACCCTGCTAAAAGCTTCGAACGCCACTCAATCACAAAGTTTTACACATCATCTGCGCCTTGCCTGTTCATTTATTAATTATTTTGGCTAATTTGATAGAGCTTCCAGCTGGCAATAAGAATGCAGCTCCCTTTGTTCATGTAAACTACACGGATTTTCTTCTCCAACTTTTTTTTTTTTTTTTTTTTTTTAAGTCTGCAGATTCCATCTGTGCCCAATAATCTGTGTATTTTAAAATACAAAAAGCATAATTACCATATTAAATAAATAAATAAGTGTATGCATAAATACACACATGCGTAGTTCAATACACAATTTATATACACACCCCAAAATACAATTTCATAATGCCTGAAATGGTGTTAACATTTTTTTTTTTCTTTCAGATACAACCACAGCTGCCAGCTTTTTCTTTTTTTTTTTTTTTTAGGTGCAGGCTGGTGGGGACACACCTATATCTCATGCTGGGGACCAGAATTCAAAACACAACATATGCTGGTGATCAGTTCTTTTTAGCATGCCTAAGAAGGCCATTGTGTGCCAAGTACACCCATGTGAGTATTTTCCACCGCTGGGGTGGCTGCTACTACCTTTTTAAACATAGCAATAGCAATAATTCTTTGGCACACTGCACTGTGGCAAGAGTGTGGAACATCTAAATGACAATAAATCAATAGTGCTACTTTATGCACATTCGTCATTGTAAATAAAGTATTTGTGTCAAGGTTCCTCGCTGCCCTGAAGAATGTGCACATTATAGAGGTCACTGAAAATGTTAATCTGGAAATATTTTGAAAAAACTTTAGTATCCCTCAAATATGCATGGATCTGTTTCTTGTACATACACTCTTAAAAATTAAGGTTTTTTATTTCCATTGATTGTTCCATGAAGAACGTCCATGGAACCTTTAAATCCTTCAAAAGGTTCTTTATCATGGAAAAAGGTTCTTTAGATCACTAAGAAATGGTCACTTAAAGACTCTTCTCTCAAAGGTATTTTGGGAACCAAATGTGACCCTGAACAACAAAAAATAAGGGACAATTTTTCAAAACTGAAACTTGAATAAATAAACTTTCCATTGATGTGTGGTTTGTTAGGATCGGACAATATTTGGCCGAGATACAACTATTTGAAAATCTGGAATCTGAGGGTGCAAAAACATTAAAATAATGAGAAAATCGCCTTTAAAGTTGTCCAAATGAAGTTCTTAGCAATGCATATTACATATCAAATATTAAGTTTTGATATATTTACAGTAGGAAATTTACAAAATACCTTCATGGAACATGATATATACTTAATGTCCTAATGATTTTTGGCATAAAAGAAAAATCAATAATTTTGACCCATACAATGTATTTTTGGCTGTTGCTACAAATGTAGCCCAGTGACTTAAGACTGGTTTTGTGGTCCAGGGTCACAAATATGGTTCTTCTGTAGCATCGCTATGAAAAATCCCTCTTATCAGTGTACAGAAGATTGTTTTAATGACATCCAAAAGCCAGAAACAAAAAACACAAAAACATTTCCCAAAATAAGCAATTTTGATTTCGTAATACAGCACACTTTGAGGAGGATGCTGTGAAACTCAATCTTGTGTGGTTTACCATTTTATTCAGAAAAAGTCTTCCTGTAAAGAAATGGAAAACAGCACGGCAGATGAACCTCTGGGAAGAGAATGAGATACGGTAAGACCGGCCTTTTCCATAATGGCACTCAAAGTTGAAAGCAAATAATCCCTCTCAGCTGATCTCAAGGTTGTCTGTGTGAAAGTAGTCTTCAGACAGCTGACTCCGGCCCAATACTGATCCCATCAGATGCTTTCTCAGAACTATAAAGGCCAGGCCTGAACGCTTTATCGGAGTCTGCACGATTTCTCTTGCTAGAGATTTAGATTTCCGTAAATGTGTGAAATGAATACGCATGATGCATGCTAATGGATTACCATTAGTAGTGTGGAATTAGAGAGGGCTTGTTCTATTGTAGTCTACTAATGGAGGACAAAACTTAGTCTATTAATTCAAACTATCAAAAGATTAATACGTCCAAGCAGAGAGCCATTCATCTGAAGAAATTATATTTCTCTCTGGATCATTTTTTGTATTTTCAGCTATTCGCATTGACTAAGACAGAAATGTTATTTATTTTATATCACAGTTCATCATAAGGTAGTGGTGCTTTCTGGTTCAGTGGTTGATAGAAAACTAGACAAAAAAAAAATTCCCTTAAGATAAAACAAATGGAGAAGTCAGAGACCTATCTGGGGAGCAGAATATCATAAAGACTAGAAATTCAACTCTTTTGACTTGCCTGAGCAACAGCATTTGGTAAAATCATGTAAAAATAATATGGAAAACCCAAAAAAGATTCACAAAAAGAAGTTTAGCAGAATGTCTAAGCTGCTTCTTTACAATAAAAGTGCATGGGGGAAAAGGACTGTCAAGGTATAATAAAGACAGAAATAAATAAATAAATTAGTCCATATAACTTGTGTGTATCAGGTAGGAATAAACTCTTTCAATTCCAACCCTCCTCTAATATGGGACTGAGCTAAAATATGGTTGAAGCAAATTGCCAATCTTGTTGAGCATAATATGCAGCATGTGTATGTGGAAAGTGGAGGTGAGATGAATATGACACATTTGATGGATGACGTCTAGATTCTCTAATGGAACAGATGTGTTCTATAATTGGGTTGCTGAGATCTCACACACATATGGGGGTACCTGCCAGTTAGGAAAATTAGACATTAATACTAACATTTTCTTCCATAATTTGATAGAAATCTGAGAAGTCAAGTAGTGTATTAATAGATCAAAATGTATGAAATCTCACTTGAAGAAACTTGTTTACATGTCAAAGAATATTCCAGAAGTTTATGTGCATAAGAAAATGGCAGGGGAAAATGTTTTAGTTCAAATTAGGCTGATTTTATATACAGATGCATCTCAATAAATTAGAATGTTGTGGAAAAGTTCATTTATTTCAGTAATTCAACTCAAATTGTGAAACTTGTGTATTAAATAAATTCAATGCACACAAACTGAAGTAGTTTAAGTCTTTGGTTCTTTTAATTGTGATGATTTTGGCTCACATTTAACAAAAACCCACCAATTCACTATCTCAACAAATTAGAATATGGTGACATGCCAATCAGCTAATCAACTCAAAACACCTGCAAAGGTTTCCTGAGCCTTCAAAATGGTCTCCCAGTTTGGTTCACTAGGCTACACAATCATGGGGAAGACTGCTGATCTGACAGTTGTCCAGAAGACAATCATTGACACCCTTCACAAGGAGGGTAAGCCACAGACATTCATTGCCAAAGAAGCTGGCTGTTCACAGAGTGCTGTATCCAAGCATGTTAACAGAAAGTTGAGTGGAAGGAAAAAGTGTGGAAGAAAAAGATGCACAACCAACCGAGAGAACCGCAGCCTTATGAGGATTGTCAAGCAAAATCGATTCAAGAATTTGGGTGAACTTCACAAGGAATGGACTGAGGCTGGGGTCAAGGCATCAAGAGCCACCACACACAGACGTGTCAAGGAATTTGGCTACAGTTGTCGTATTCCTCTTGTTAAGCCACTCCTGAACCACAGACAACGGACAACCACAGAAGGAGAATTGGACTGTTGCCCAGTGGTCCAAAGTCCTCTTTTCAGATAAGAGCAAGTTTTGTATTTCATTTGGAAACCAAGGTCCTAGAGTCTGGAGGAAGGGTGGAGAAGCTCATAGCCCAAGTTGCTTGAAATCCAGTGTTAAGTTTCCACAGTCTGTGATGATTTGGGGTGCAATGTCATCTGCTGGTGTTGGTCCATTGTGTTTTTTGATAACCAAAGTCACTGCACCCGTTTACCAAGAAATTTTGGAGCACTTCATGCTTCCTTCTGCTGACCAGCTTTTTAAAGATGCTGATTTCATTTTCCAGCAGGATTTGGCACCTGCCCACACTGCCAAAAGCACCAAAAGTTGGTTAAATGACCATGGTGTTGGTGTGCTTGACTGGCCAGCAAACTCACCAGACCTGAACCCCATAGAGAATCTATGGGGAATTGTCAAGAGGAAAATGAAAAACAAGAGACCAAAAAATGGCCACTGTCAAAGAAACCTGGGCTTCCATTCCACCACAGCAGTGCCACAAACTGATCACCTCCATGCCACGTCGAATTGAGGCAGTAATTAAAGCAAAAGGAGCCCCTACCAAGTACTGAGTACATATACAGTAAATGAACATACTTTCCAGAAGGCCAACAATTCACTATTTTTTTTTTTCTTGGTCTTATGAAGTATTCTAATTTGTTGAGATAGTGAATTGGTGGGTTTTTGTTAAATGTGAGCCAAAATCATCACAATTAAAAGAACCAAAGACTTAAACTACTTCAGTCTGTGTGCACTGAATTTATTTAATACACGAGTTTCACAATATGAGTTGAATTACTGAAATAAATGACCTTTTCCACGACATTCTAATTTATTGAGATGCACCTCTATGTTCAAAACTAGTTTAGTATGTTTTTTTTTTTGTTTTTTTTTGTTTAATGTTTGAAAGAAATCTATTATGCTCACTAAGTCTGCATTTATTTGATCAAAAATACAGTAAAAACAGCAATATTGTAAACAATTTCTATTTCAATATATTTCAATGTGATTTATTCCTGTTTATTTTGTAATAGAAGTCTTCTGTAACATTACACGTCTTTTATTTTACTTTTGATCAATTTAATATGCCCTTGCTGAATAACAGTATTAATTTGTTATGATGGTCATTGTAATCAATATTTAAAAATAACACAAATTAGGTTTTTATGCAGATTAAGATCTAAAGAGTGCAACACACTTAAAAGTTTTACCTGAGCAAACATCAGATGTAATGATCAAATATAATTTTATTTTAATGAACAGACATAATGCAATGATCCATAGCAGTTCTTATTATCTTTTATGCTTGAACTGATTTTTTATTTATTTTGAATAAAAACCGACTCAAGACTCTGTTTCTCTATGCCATTGCACCCTGATTAATCTGAATAAATAACATTCAAATGTTAATTGACATCTTGTAACCTGGGGAAGCTTGTTATCTGGAAAACTGGAAAGTGTGAGTACTCATAAGTTCTTTTCAGAGTAGCATTCCAGTATTGCTGCAGTATATAGAATGTATGTGCAGCATGCAAATTTATAGAATATCTTACTATTACCAAAAAGTCCAGTATATGAGCAGAGCATCGCACAGTACAATGTACTTGATCTGCCATGTCCAGTGTGATGGATAAACTGGATGTAATGTCAGCTGTGGATTAACAAAATACAAGTAATGTGTATTACAGTAAATGGGGTCTATTTTAATTTCATGTTGACATTTCTGTTCATTTTTTTTTCGCTCTTCCTCTCCCTGTCTTTTTATTTTTATTTATTAAATTTTTTTCATAGTATTCTGCCAAGATAAAAATTCTGAATCGTCCTTGTACTGCTACATTTGACTTTGATATGCCACTTACTGGCTATTTTCTTAACAAAGCTTCAAACAAGGAGAATTTTAGCATTCTGAATTCAGTCTGAACATGATCATGAAGAGGGTCTCCTCAAACAATTGTGAATTCTATTAGACATTACTTACAATTATTTAAATTGATTCTGAAAGCATGAATCAAGGAACAAATTATCACTTTATGTTTATTATTTACCAAAAGCTTTATGTAACTTTAGCTTTGTACAGTTGTCAAACTATCTAGAAGCTTGTTTCTACAATGAGGTAAAAAATGAAAAAGGTATTTGTGTCTTTTTTATCACACTGTTCCGATATAACATTTTATAATTCTAAGTTTTTTTTTTTTTGTTTGTTTTTTCCCTCAGAATTGCAAAAATATTAAGGAATTGTGAAATACAGTATAACCACAGAACTCGTAATTGCGAGAAAAAATGTCAGAATTACAAGATGTCCTTATTTAAATGCCATGTTAAAAAAAAAAAAAAAAAAAAAAAACCTAATCAGAATTCTGAGAAAAAAAAAGTCAAAATTGTGAGATGTAAACTCAGAATTCTGAGACATATATACCTTCTTATTTTGTAGCAAAAACAATCTTCTAGAAGACTAACACTTACACTATAAAATCATACTATTTAAATAATATATTAAGTCGTGAGAAACAAATTAAAGAAATTCAGTGGACATTTTCCACTGAATTTCATTTCACTAACTGCACACAATCATGAGTGCTCTGCTTTTTTGGGAAGGGTTCCAGTGTTGTTCTTATTGTGTAAAGATGTGCAGGCCTCTGGGCTGTGCTTATGTTGCTATCTGCAGATGAACTATGACAGGAGAGGTGTGTGCTAAATAAATAATTCTTCCTTCTTGCCCAAAACAGCAGCTCTGAGTAGTGAAGCGACAGCGCCACAGGGCTACAGAAAGCACAAGAACAGAACACAGAACCGTGAGCCGACTAGCATGTGTGTGCGTGTGTAAACGCATGAATGAGCACGTGTGTGTTGTAACCGGTAAAACAATAGCAGCTCTGGCACAATAACAAGGATGCATTACTAAATATTTACTAGACTGCTTGCTATGCATGTTGCCACAACACTAGGGTGCTTTGGTGGTTGCTTATTGGCCCAAGACAAAAGAGTCTGCCTCTATGATATGCTGGTCTCTATGACTTTGGTTCCTCCAATTTCTTGACCTGTTTTATCACCCGTAAGGCAGTATGTCTGTCTGATCACCTAGAAAAACAAAAAATCACATCTCCTCAATAATTTTAGGTAGCCTATCATTCATGTCTGTAGCACAAATGGTGTTGGGTTACAAACAGATGATTAATATTTGAGGGTTGTTCAATTGCAAATGCCTTAGCAATTACCAATAAACAGAAAGATCATGTACTCTGTGCTCCATATGATAGTAATCAATAAGCAATTATGAAATGAAAGCAGAAACAGAAGTCTGTATGTCGTTTCCAGATACCTCTAGCTTCCTATCTGACTTTTATTCAGCACTAAACTGTAGAGATAGAACATTATTCAGACACCTTCCAATCAACAGTTCATTTGTTTGATTAACTCAGTGTGTATAATTCACGCTAATTAGCTTTGAAATTGTTATGTCTATTAACGATTCCAAATTAATTGAATTCTGTTCTTTTAATTGGCACATCTCAGTTTAATACCATTGTATTTCTTTCCCTCTGTCTCTTTGTATATAAAATTATATATTATATCATTTAATTTACTGAAAAGGCATTACTGACTTTGAAATTCAAAAACACATAATGGGCGTCTCAGAGAATTATGTTTAAATCATTTATTCCCTGATTGCATTCGTAGACGCAGAAAGGCTTTATTCTTTCTACACATGGGAGAAATGAGAGCTTTCAGCAGTTCTTTGTTTCTGTGGCTTATTAAGATCTATTCAACACAATCATGCCATCAATTTGCATAACTAATTGAGTGTTAAGATGGTTATTAAGGCTCATTCTCCTTTTCAAAATGATCACAAAATTTGTGTGTTTTATGTTCAATATGTTCAAACTTCTGCAAATTCTGCATCACAAATTAAAATGTCAATAGGCGACATTATTTTAGGCAATAAATAAGGGCCACCCAACTAATGATGACTTACTAATGCTCCTCCTCACAGAGATTTACTATGGTATCATAGTTTCCACCGAGATACCGCAGTAAATAGTTTTTGTTCATGCAATAAAACTATGAAAACTGGTATTGGTATTATTCACCACTGTAACTGCTACATAAAAAAGAAAGAGATTAATAGGAAACAGTAACTATGGCATTTTGTTAACTGTGGTTTCCATAGTGCATTTTATGTGACAACCTAACAGGGTTTCACATTCATTTCCATGACTTTTCATGACTAATGGATATTATTTCTTAGAAATCCCTTAATAGAGATTTTTCACAGAAAGCAGTTTTCAGTCAATTAAATGACTGAGCTACTACATAAAATAATACTGACTATAGAAATTTCCTTGACTTTTCTATTAAGAAGTCCCACTGGATATGCGTGACAATGCTGGTTCACCAGCTAGACTAAACTGTAACCGGCAAATATGAGCTTGGAAATTTATGCTGGTCTAAATTGCTTTTTAATTTCTGTTTAATAATTTCTACTCCTTCTCCAGGCCTGGAAATCAAATTTGCTTATGACAATTACAACTCTGTAACATCTTACAGTGCAATATACAAGTCTATTTTGTTGATGTAAATTAATGAATTATTTCAGAGGGTCTTAGAATAATCTTGATTCCCTGACAATTCTTCATGCCCTGTCTAAAAGGCTTTTGGCTGCATTTTAACGCATATCTACAAAGTGAATTCACCTGTTCACCATATGACAAAAATAGCGAATTCTCCCAGCAGCCTAAATTTAGACTCACTATTCCATAAGGAATCTGTATTTCACTCATCTTGTGTTCGAGAATGTTCAGAAGTCCTGGTGCAAGCAAGCATTAAGCTGAGTGAGCAGCATATTCTATTCTGAGTGAGTCGCTCACCCCAGCAGGCCTTGTTTTGGCCTGAGGCTAGTCTGCCAGGGCTGACCACTCCTATCTCAGGTAGCACTGAGCAGACACCTTCAAGAGCCCACAAATGAGGAGCAAGTAAAGGAGGTGCTTAGAGTGGCTCAGTGGTGTATAATGTGTCCTCTATGGAGTGGGAAGGATTGGTGTGAAGACTCAGTATTGATGATTAAAATCAACACTGACTTCGAAATATAAGCCGAGCAGAACATGACAGAAACATTTCAAAAGAAGCAAAATGATAATGTCTGAGAAATTAAAGGTCATGCACATTAACTCATATAACCTTGCTCCCACTTTCCTATTTTGCTCAATGGATTTAACATTTATAAAATAAAACTTAAATGAGGTTATGCAACAGAATTTAGCATGCTCCATGTTGTAGATTTAAAACAGGCTATTCAAGTCAAACACATCTCCGACTTTAGATTCTGACTGGATAAATAAATTTCTTGGTGGAACTGTTTATTTAGATTTAATTATTAATAAATATTGTAACATTGTAACTGTTACTGTAATAAATAACAAATGTTTAACTAAAAATTATTATTAAAAAAAAAAACGAGTAGCAATATGAAAAATTAGAATCCTATAATTTGCTCACCATAATGTCGGATTTCATTAATGAAGCGAATAAAAGGTCCGCAGATGTAGTCCTTATGATTTGTGTGCGTTATTTCATAAATATTCAGATGTCATTAGATGGCTCTATGAGAAAATAAATAATATAAATAAAATCCGTTATTATCTCAAAATGGTGTAATCACTTATTTGAATCTGATGCGGTTAAAATTAGTTGTTTACATACTGTGATAAAGGTCCTGCGCTCTACACCAAGGAGAAGAAGGCCTAGAAAAAACATAACACAAATCTCATTCTCGTTCTCGCGTCTATCCTCAAAGCGATAAATTTAAATGAGAACTAAGGAAGCCTTCGAGAACTTAGAGGCATTTTTAAAAGCAACTGTATGTAAGGTTTTACCTTGAAATATCAGTTTTAAAATTATTCTGATGGTAAAATGACTTATAATAAGGCGAATGGCGTCTGTTTTTTCCCACGTATCAGTCCAAGCCTCTGTTTGGCGACCGGGTACAAAATTCTGCGAAAAGGGCGGATTGCTTTACGGCAGCAACAAATGCACGTGTACAGTGATCTACTATAATCATGACAGTGAATTCCACTCACTTAACTGTAAGGGGCTCCAAAGTCGCAAAAATTAACAAACCATAAACAATTGCTTAATGTGACTGTACACGCGAAGCCAGAGCTTCCCCTATCCGATTTTTTTTCCCCCTTGTCTCAAGAAATATCTGCGTCCACACGAAACCTAAATCATGATATGATTCACACAGCAAAAGGGAATTTTAAAGATCAGATCAGGTGGAATTTTCACTTTTCACTTTTTTAGTGCATGTACTTATGAATGTTTACCCTCTGTGAGATGTTGTTGTTGTTTTTTTTGCATGTCCTTGTCCATGTGGCCCCAGGTTTTTTTTTTTTTTTTTTTTTTTTTTTACCACCCATTATCAAAAGAAATATAATGCCCGAAACTGAGCTTTTGTGTGGTTAGGTTAATGAAGCTTAACGCACAAGCTGACTGCTGTCATAAGTGACAGCTCAGAGGGTATCTCACATAACGGCTGTTATCACTGGCAGGACCCATAGTTCACCTCTTCCTTTAACACTGGGTGATAATGTCAGCTTAACAGCAAGCGTTACCCCCTGTATTACAATGTGGACATAAAAACTAAAAGAAAAGTGCTATCAAAGGTACACATTTATATGACAGAAATTATCTGGATATGGTAGACTGAATATGTTAAATTGCTGGTCGTTTTGGCAATTTGAAAAGGGCAGTGATTTGCATTTAATACTGAGAAGTAAGAACCTAGGCTATGGATGTGGAGATTGTTTAATGATATATCTTGTATGTTCCATTACCAAATATAGACTACACTTGTTCTTAGTCTGTGTTTTTAGTCCCTCCATGGTTAATATATTGCAGAGGTCTTAAAACGTAAAAATGGCAAGCATGACATCACGAACTGTTGTTTGCAAAATTAGAATAATTAGCTTTATATTGTCATTGTCAGATGGTATTAAAATTCCCATATATTTAATTTGTTTTATGTAATGTAGAGGAACATATAACTATGGGCTGGCAATTGCACAAAAAAATCATTATTGATCATAATTGAAATATTCTGGAGTAAAAATATTTTTAAACCAGTCTTTAGAAAGCAGAATGAAACGCTTTTCATTTTATATTTTATCTTTTTTTTTTTCTTTGCATTCTGTAGTTTGAAAACCGCCTGTGTTTAAAAAGTGACTAATGCAACCAATTCCAAAAAAGTACATATTTGTAATTATTATCAGATTAATAATTTGACCTCAGATCATGTGGGTTGTTGACAGAGATGTTCTGTTGCTTTCCTTAAAAAAAAAAAAAGTTTTACCCCTGGTTTCACAGACAAGGCTTAAGCCTAGTCCCAGACTAAAATGTAAATCTGAACTGTTTCAACTGAAAGAAACTTGCACTGATTGATCTTAAAATATATCAATGCCTTTGTTTTGTCTCAAGAGGGACACCAGTAATGTTTTTGTTGTAAGGCACGTTTATAAAAATTACTTAAATGTCCTAATTGAACTATGGCCTAATGCTGGTTTAGTCTAAGCCCTGTCTGTGAAACCAGGCCTTAAAGTATTACACTTATTTATTATTTTATTTTATTTTTTTTTGGCAGACCATTTTATTCAAAGCAACTGTCACGAACGCTGGAGCCAGGAACGAGGAGACACGGAGAATACACAAACTGAGAGTCTTTAATCCATATAGGGAACATAGAACACTAGAAGACATTCAAAGACCGACAAACACTAACTGAAAGGAGTGGGGCTTTTAAAGACAGGACAATCAAAGAACTAAGGAGACACACCTGGAGCAAATTAACACAATCAGACTAGGGAGAAACTGGGTCACAGGGAACACATGGGGAGCAAAAACCACAACAAAACAGTCCAGGGGCGTGACATTACTCCCCCCTCCCGGAAGGTGCGTCCTCGCACCGTGGAACAACAGAGGGGGGGGGAAACGGGTGGGAACAATGGCGGCGGCTCAGGAGGAGGACGGACAACCGGGAGGGGGCCGGCAGACAGAGACCAGGGAGGTGACGAAGGAGGGAGGAGCCAGGGAGGAGACAGGAGGGACTCGGAGCAGGAGGAGCCTGGCAGGACCCAGGCCACAGCCATGATGATGGCCCATGGTGGAGCCGACGGAGGGAGGAGCCATGGAGGAGGAATGGCCGCCGACTCCAGGGGGCCGACCAACGGAGGCGGAGCAGGTGGAGGAGGAGCCCGAGGTGGAGACGGAGAGCCGACGAGCCAGGGTGACGCCGAGGATCCGGGGGGCCAGGGTGGAGCCGAGAGCTCTGGCGACCGAGGCAGAGGCGGAGCTCCGGAGATCCGCGGCGGAGCCAGAGCGACTGAGGACCAAGGTGGAGCTGGAGGGAGGAAGGAGCCCAACGGAGCCGGTGGGATGGAGTGACGAGGCGCAGCCAGAGGAGAGGAGTCCCGAGGCGATGGCGGGTCGACGCCCGACCAAGGCGGAGCCGGAGGGACGAGGGAGCCTGGTGGAGCTGGTGGATCGATGGATGACGGTGGAGGCGAGGGAGCTAGGAGCCGAGGTGGAGCCGCTGGGTCTACGGACCGAGGTGGAGTCTGGGCCTCGGAGGCTGGAGGTGGAGGTGAGGGATTCTCCAGCCACGGCGATGGAGGATGGCAGACCCGCGGAGCTCGCACCGCATTGATGGAGGGCTGAGGGCGAGCAAAGGGGCTGCCAGACGACAGCGGTGGAGGAGGCAGGAGCGGGTGGGAGGGTGAGCATTTGAGATCCTCCGGGCTTCCAGGGGTTAACTCAGGAATGGGAGCCGACACTGTGGGGCGCTCTGGAGGACGCTTTCGGGAAGCAGGCACAGGGGGGTGCTCGGGAGGAGCGGAGCTGGCTGGAACCAGCGGAGACGGAGAGAGGATAGGGGAAGCGTCGACCTCCAGATCATGTTCCCAGTCTAACAGATCCCCTTCAAAGTTTAGCAGCCCCAGATGTATCATCAGCTCACCCTCAGCCGCGGTGCAGGGGGCGGAGCTCCACTCCGCGCTCACACCGTCCACGGCTGGCTCCCACGTGATCAGCTCTCGCACCTGATCTGACGTGTTGGGCTCAACTTCCGGGACGATCTTCCGCTCAGTCGCTCGGCTTGGCGCTGGCTCGTGGATCGTAGCGGGAAATGGCTCTCCGTCATCGGTGGGCTCGGGCTGGTGCTCCGCACTGCGGGGAGTTGGTGGGCTGGGCTCTGGGTCAGGAGTGGCACTGGCGAGATCCCCCTCGGCACAGACGGTGAACGGGGATCCGTGCCTCGCCAGTGTCCACTCCACGAAGGCGGCGAAATCCTCTCGAGGACCATCCTCGGACGACAGCGCTCTGCACGCGGTGTTCAAGCTTGCGTTATAGAATGTGCAGAGCGCGCCGTCCGGGTAGCTGGTGGCGTTAGCTAACATCAGGAAAAGTCGCGTATGGTCCTCGAGAGATCGGTCCTCTTGCTCCAGCAGGAGGAGGAGGAATTCGGGCCGGACGTAGGGATCCATGGGGCAACACAACGGAAACAAAAACACTGATAGAAAACGGAAAACAAAACGGAGGGTGGACACGGAGGTAACTGTTTCGGTCGGTCTTTCTGTCACGTATGCTGGAGCCAGGAACGAGGAGACACGGAGAATACACAAACTGAGAGTCTTTAATCCATATAGGGAACATAGAACACTAGAAGACATTCAAAGACCGACAAACACTAACTGAAAGGAGTGGGGCTTTTAAAGACAGGACAATCAAAGAACTAAGGAGACACACCTGGAGCAAATTAACACAATCAGACTAGGGAGAAACTGGGTCACAGGGAACACATGGGGAGCAAAAACCACAACAAAACAGTCCAGGGGCGTGACAGCAACACTCTAAAAAAAAAAAAAAAACAGTGCTATATAGCACTAAAAGTGGTTCTTCGTCTCGTAATCATAGGGGAACCACCAAATCTTGGTGCTTCAGTGGTGCTTCAGTGGTTCTTCAGCGGTTCTTCACCGGTTCTTTGGCACCACTACCATATACAGAACCTGTTAAGCTCCTGTATGGTTCTTCAGCGGTTCTTCAGTGGTTCTTTGGGGTGATTAAGGTGCTATGTAGCACCACTGCTGTACAAAGAACCAGTTAAGCTCCTTTAAAGGTTCTTTACGAGCCAAAGAACCACTGTTGGTGCTGTTTAGCACCATTTTTGTTGAAGAAATACTGTGCAATATGGCACCTCTTATGGTTCTACATAACACCATTTGACAAAGGTGCTATATAGCACCAAAAGTGGTTCCCCTATGATTACGAGCCAAGAACCACTTTTAGTGCTATATAGCACCATTTTTTTTTTTTTTTTTTTAGAGTGAACGCTGCATTCAAGGTGCACGTTGACGTTTCAGTTCTTCCTTTCCCTTGGAATCGTACCCTTAACCTTGGCTTTGCGCTGGGTTATGTTTGCACTACAGAAAAGCTCATTTTTAAACTGGCATCATGACCAACTGACTTATCTTACAAAACAGCGTTTTTTTTTTTGTTTTTTTTTCCATAGCAGACATTTAATAACTCACTCCAAAATGAGCATGTCTTGGCAAATATGCTGTAGATTAGCAGCAAGGCAATCAATTTATTATGTGATAAACTGTCTCCACACAAAAGCAGTTTACTCAGTGTAATAAGGTATTTCCTCCATTGACTTCTAATCAGATAGAAGAGCCTCCAGTCTCCCTGTTAAGATCCCATTGTGTTACATGGTTTTGACAAGAGATTTGTCTCCCCTGAGAAAGGTTCTCTGATGTAATAAAGCACTCTCCACCTACAGAAATTAAACCAGTAACTCACAACCGGACGTTCAGAACCAGGAAAAATATTCCCACCTCTAAAGGACAATTAGACCTTTACACCCTGACCGACACATATTATTTTTAAAGAATTCATTCATTTCCAGTACTTTAATAAAATCACAAATTTCCCATATCTGCTTTTAAACCCTCTGGTCCCCTTGCCTGCTAGGGTTTCATTGTAAGTGCATTAGTTTAAATATGTTTTTGTGTTTGTTTACACATTGAGAAACCAGTGTGTGTTATTGTCTGTGATAATCAACTGCATGCCATAAAAGTGGCATATAAATACTTAATCTGCAAATTAACCCAGAATAATTTCTTTAAATATTGTAAAATGCTGTACTTTGCTGTATGTTCGATCATTCTTACACACCAGGGTTGCTAGTCAGTATTAATAAGAGAAGTCAGTATTAATAAGAGAACTTGCACAGACACTGGGGTGTTTTGGATCATTGCTGTCACATTGAAACCCTATTATTCCTGTTATTTAGTGGGAAATATTTCAGGAATATATCACTCTGGTTCCCTTGACAAAATCCCAATAGAATTTTTCCATTGATTTTTGGATTATTGCAGAAAATAAGCTATGTTATATATAATACATGTTTTATCATGATAATCTTCACAACTGAACACAACTTAAATGAATTTTGAAGTCTAAATATTCATCAGCAGAAGTAAATGCAGGCTATAAATGGACTACACGATGGTTGCATGACTGTCACCATCATTATGCTTCTTTACTTAGAAATATTTTCCCTGAAAGTTTTGGTTTGAATAGTTTGCAAGAGTGCTATCACAAACACAACGAGACTGTAAAAGTTGAATGAGTATGAATTTGTTAGCAGCCACATTTTTTAAGACAAGGAGAAGCTTTATAGGAATAAAGCTGAAGACGTAGTACTTTTCATTGTGCAAGACGTTAATTTATGAATTGGAGTGGTGTGGATTAATTGTGGATTATTGTGATGTTTTTATCAGCTGTTTGGACTCTCATTCTGACGGCACCCATTCACTGCAGAGGATCCATTGGTGAGCAAGTGATGCTACATTTCTCCAAATCTGTTCCAATGAAGAAACAAACTCATCTATATACTGGATGGCCTGAGGTTGCATAAATTTTCACCAAATTGACATTTTTGGCAAATTATTCCTTTGAAAGGGGGTTTTACTGATGTATTTTATATTGTAGAATAAAATGTGAAAATATATTGAGCTTGTGTTAAACAAAGACCTTATTTTAACCAGTAAAACAACATTCAAAAACCTCACTGACTTCAGAACGATGGAGCCGGAAGTGCTAAACTGCAAATTTATTTTCTGTATTTTGGCCTATAAAATAAGTCCTCCCTGCAGCACTCTCTCTTTCTCTTGCTCTCTCTATACATGCATAGTGACCGACCCCATCAACTTTTCATGCACTTCTGTCCTTGTCGCCTGAAATAGTACTTAAAGTGATGACAGTGTATCCTTTCTTTTCTTCTCTGGCAAATTCAGTTACTCCCTCTCTACTCGCTTCCCCTCTGAAGATGCAATATCTTGCCTCCAAGGGCACTCCAGAATATGAATTATGTTTGAGCGAAAGTGTAAATATCCCCCGTTGACAACTTGTTGGCATTGTGTTCGCGTGGAATCTGATGCGATACGCATTGGGGTAGGCCCTGTGCCCAGCAGGCTTTCGGTTGCCTTGTCACTACAGCTGAAACCTTGAGAGGGGAGCAGCTTTTAGCACGGGCCTTGGATACCTACTGGGGGAAATGAGATGTTGTGAGAGTTTGTCGATGTGCAGTGGTGAGTCATTATGAGATGTGGCGTTTTGTTGGAGGAAAAATCACTAAATAAATTACTTCTGCTGAATCAGATTATTTTGTCGCTGTGGGATGTACAAGATGAGTTGGATCAGCGAGTTCTCAACTGGGGGGTTCGCGACCCAAAAAGGGTTACAGATCTGTTCTGTTAAGACAGACAAAACAATTCTTAATAGTAATCAGGCATAGTTTTTATACTGTAAACTTATTAGGATTTACAGTGTAATAAAATCGCATACCTAAGTTACATTTAAAAATGGGATATTTAAGGATAAACATGGTTTGTGCCGACCACAGTGTTTTTTTTTTTTTTTTTTTTTTGCAGCAAATTATTGGCTACCAAGAAAATTCAAGAGACATTTAGAAACCAAAGTACTCCATTTTCCTCTTCAGCCTATAATAATTGTGCACATTATTGGGCCCTCCATTCATCCTGTAATGTTACATCAAGCATTGTCAAGTTGTCATGTGGTATCTTAATGGGGTTTATGTGAAATCTAAATGATGATTGATGATTTGCTAAGCCTACCTACTTTGCCCAACTTTATTTCTTTGTTAAATGCAGTCTTTTATACTTTTAAACAGCCTTTATAGATCTATTAAGGATAAGGTGACCTGTATTTCAGAAATTAAAAATACTTTATTTATAGTACCAATGACTAATGTCCTGATGATGACGTCTTTATTTATTTTAACTTTTCAGATCATTCCTACACCCCTGCTGTGATGAGTTTCCACTTGATGGATAATCTGTATCCTGAAGGAAAACCAGTTGAGAACCACTGAGTTAGATGATAACGATTAGGACCTTTGTTGTAAAATTTGCTTTTATACTCTCACCCGACTTTGTAAATGTCAAAATCTACATTGACGTATGCAGTCACCTTTGCTCTGCAAGAGTTAGTGTGACCTTGAGCGTCTCTAGAGCAGGCCATTTCTCAATTTTTTTGCAGTTAAGAGGTTTATTTTGGCTCCAGTAGCTGTGGCTCCTATCGTCTCCCAGTAGTAATTATTCTTCTATTTACATTGTCCTGAAAAGCCGTTTGTTATAATCTTGTCAGACGGCACATGCTATTTACTCAACATTAAGCAATCAAACCTAACCCCAGAGGTAATCAACGGTGAAATCACTAGTCCTCATTGCACCTGCAAGATGGATGAGTGATCAAAAATGTTTGCAAAATGCTTTATAGAGGAGGCTCAAGAGAGAGACAACCGCAGAGGCAAATGGCACCTACTCATCCGCTACCATGAGATGGGGTGCTAATACACGGGCCTTATGTCCGTTGGATCATTTAGATTTATGCGTGTCATGGGAATAGTATTAAAATTTCATGGATGTGTGGATGGAAGGAAGGATAAGTGGATAGAGCAAAGAAATATCCCTGGTAGTGAGATATTGATGTTACAGGGTTTTTAAGAAATCCAATCCCCTCCACTGTGACCATTAATATAGCTTAACATATGCTTGTGAATAGTGCTGGTCTGGTATTACCGATATGCAGACGTGTATTTGCCTGGTATAGTACAGTGTTGCTGGCATGTTTTCAATCCCCAACCCAAAAACTTTACAATAATTTCTTCTGCCGCCCAACATCCAGCAATAAAGTTATTACACTGGTTTGTATTTTTAACATTCTTAAATCAAAACATTTACTTGAAAAGCAAAATGACGTAAGACAAGAAGTCTTGTTTTGTGGGAACTTATGTATATGGGAGTTTATGCTTAAAACAAGAAAAAATATCTGACAATAGCGTAAAAGAATAAACTCAATTCAAAAGGAAAACAAGTTTATTAAAGGAATTGTTCATACAAGATGTTGATGAGTTTGTTTCTTCATCAGATTTGGAGAAATTTTGCATTACATCGCTTGTTCACCAATGGATCCTCTGCGGTGAATGGGTGCCATCAGAATGAGAGTCCAAACAGCTGATAAATACATCACAATATTCCACAAGTAATCCACACGACTTCAGTCCATCAAATAACATCTTGTGAAATGAAAAACTGCATGTTTGTATTTGAGACAAATCCATCATTAAGGGGTTTTAACTATAAATTGTCACTTCTCCATAATCTAGAATATTTTTTTTTTCTTGTAAACAGTGCTTGATCTATGCATATTTCTCTCCTGATTCAGATGAGATGACTTTTCACTGGAGAAAGCAATGGAAACAATGGTTTGAAGTGGATTTGCTTCTGATGGACCAGAGTCATATGCACTACTTGTGGATTATTATGATATTTTTTTTATCAGCTGTTTGGACTCTCATTCTGACGGCACCCATTCACTGCAGAGGATCCATTGAGCAAGTCATGTGATGCTGAACTTCTCGAAGTCTTTTCCAATGAAGAAACAAACTCAACTACCTTGAGGATGGCCTTAGAGTGAGTACAGTTTTCGGAAATGTTCATTTTTGGGTGAACTATTACTTTAAACAATATGTCATTGTTACTTTTTTAAATGTATATAGCCAGCAACTATTCCATTGCTCTAAATGACAGCTCATTTTTAAAGTGCTTTATTTAAATATTGTTTACACCAACTTTTAATCAGACTGAGCCGATGTAGAACATTCCAAACCAACTGCTTATGAGATTCCATTTCAGTCAGGATGATACCTACAGATATGTATGGCAGCTCAGCTGGTTTGAGAACAGAGCCTATATTTTGTGAAAATTGCATGACAATTTCATAGTTTAAAGTGTGTTTCAAAGATTCAAGTGAGACAGAAGGCACTGCAAAGCTCCACCTGTCAAACTCAGAAGAAGAGCAGTCATGAAAAAGGCGAAGACAAGGTTTCGCAGATTTAGTAGCCTAGAAACTACAGCAAATGAAACAATTACCTCCACTGACTGAACCTCAGAGTGACAGTCAATTTGAAAACAAGTCACTCCATTTCAGTGGAGGAATGAGTCGGAGGGGATGAGTGTATTGTGGAGTGGGCCAACGTCCTTTTTAAGGGGACAATTTAGTCATCTTTGGAGATCCAGAATAAGTGGTGGAGGCTTTGGTGCTAAGCTTGGACCCAGAGGTAGTACACAAGCTTAAAGGAGTAATTCAAGTGCATTTGACAGCAGAAAGAAATAAACATGACAAACAAATCTCTAAACGGCTCCAAACAGCTCCCGATCACTTTAGAAAAGATGTTTGGAGGAATACGGGAAGCTGCCGTGATGTTGAACATTTCATCAGAAACAAACAGTGTTTGGATGGATGCCCAAAAGTTTACTTTTGAAACGGATGGAGTTTAAAGTTTGAGTGCATGTCTAAAACAAGCAGAATATTTTGTGACAATGCTACTTTGTTTATGCTACTTGGGTTTAAAAAGATATGCATGCTGTGATTGACTCTGATTGGTCACTTTTAGTGTGTTGCTTTAAAAATATCTTTGTGTTCCACAAAAGAAAGAAAGTCATTAAGGTTTGGAATAATATGGTGAGTAAAATTATATTTACAGGACCAAAAGTAAGAAACAGCCAAATGTTTTCTAAATTTCGTGTACTAATTTCTCGTACATATACAGGGTCAGTAAAACTGATTGATTGACTGATTGACTGATTGATTGATTGATTGATTGATAAATTAATATATATATATATATATATATATATATATATATATATATATTTTTTTTTTTTTTTTTATTCAGCAAGGATGCATACAATCCTGAAAATAAATAATAAAATAATGGTTTCCACAAACATATGAAGCAGCAGCATTGTTTTCAACTATGATAATAATAAGAAATGTTTCTTGAGCAGCAAATCAGCATATGAGAATGATTTCTGATGGATCATGTGATCATGTATTTCAGTAATATAATAATATATTGTATTTTTTCAGTAATATTAATAGTTGTAATATTACTGCTTTTACTGTATTTTTGATTAAAAATTGCAGCCTTGATCAGCATAAGAGTCATAAAAAAATTATCAGCATAATTATTTATTTATTTATTTATTTTACTTTAAAAAGCCTTTACCTACCCTAAACTTTTCAACGATAAGTATGTCTGAGAAATGGTAACAGGCAGTGAAAGTTAGTGAAATGTAGAATCTGAGGAAGGACAATTTTTACATTGTCTGCACAGAGGAAATCACTGTAATATCTTACACGTAACAATTGCATTGAAAATAATTGCAGTATTCAGCATAACAACGGCGATTTCATGAGCAAAATACTGAATCCTTCATAATGTGAAAAGACTGAAAACTTGATAATGCGCAGTCATTTCGAGTCTACCATTACTGAAGCAACAGTGCAATCAATCGCCACAGGATTACTGCGTATTGAACATATATTTGTGACAGTATCATTACAGACATCTATTGCTTCACATCCTCTGCATGACTCAATCAATTTCTTGTGCATGAGACCGATTTTCGGCAACCTGACTGCTAGATAGGCATCGCAAAATAGCCCCTTCTCTTTCATTGAGCTAATAGCTTTCATTTTATATTCCTGTTATGTGCTGAAAAAGCAAATGTATTATTAATGTGAGAGGACGGTATACTATCTTTGTGATAATGTGAAAAGTTCCATCAGAGATCATCTTTTGTTGTGCTCTTTGTTGTCTTTCTGTCTTTGCAACAAAACGCCTGCCATTTAAAATTCAAATGTAATCACATTTATTGTTGTACAAACAGTTCGGTACATAACAGCTTGGATTACATATTCAAAAGGGTGTATTATGAATTCAGTTCACTTTATAAAAGAACAAAGCACAATTACTGATGCACAATAGACCTCTGTATGAAACTGAAAATGTTCTTAATGGCTAATCTGAGTGTAATCTAAAGCCCGGTGTCACTGTATGTCCAGACAGGTGGGCACCCTGGAAAGGACATATGGTAGCACGGCTTTACCATCTGCGCTTCTCATCCGTCCTGAGCTAATGATGGAGGGCATGTATTCTTGGCAGATCTTCTAGAATGATCTGCGGGCCGCGTAGAGTAAACTAGTTTCTCTCTCCTTCGCAGTCTGTCCTTTGTTGTTGCAAATAACCTGCCATCCATCAATATGATGCATCTTTAAGAGGGGCTGCAGTACCACCCTGCCAAGACAACAGTTGGAAACCTCACAGTTACCCAGTAACAGCCCTTTAATGGAAGACAAATGCTCTCCGTTCTGTGTTTCATCCCAAGGCACTGCAGAGATCAGTAACAAAGGTTGGCTTTGTAATGTTTGCATTTGCCTTTCAAATTTACTTCACACAGCATTAAACAGGGAGCACTGGTATAACAACATAATCATGTTTTATGAGGACATTTCTTTAGTCCTCATAATTAAAATAGCTTTAAAAATATGCCAAACAATGTTTTATTAAAATGTAAAAATTAAGAAAGTTTTGAGTGAGGGGACGGTTTAGGTCTAGTGTTAGTGTAAGGGATAGAATATACAGTTTGTACAGAAATAAAACCATTACGCCTATGGAGAGTCCTCCTAAAACAGTTTCTTTTTTTTTTTTTTTTTTTTTAACTTTTTTTTATGTTTTAAGTAAAAAAAAAAATATATAATAATAATAATAATAATAATAATAATAATTAAAAATTGTTACAAAGATGGTAACTGAACTTTAAAACTTAAAGGGACTCAATTGGCCATGGATCTCACAACTTGTGCTGGTTCTATAGAAGGAAAGAAGGAAAATTACTCAAACTATATTGGATGTTAGCTTTTAACAGTAACCTGTAACAGCCAAATATACATACTGTATACTGTATCTAGAATTAAGCAAAAATGAAAATAAGGTGAACCTGGAGTGTTCTGCATTCACAAAGCACAAACTGTACAGACTGACAAACTATGAGTAAGAGATGTGATTTGATTTTTTGTTTGTTTGTTTTTGCACAGTTTGCAGAGTTTGCACAGAATCATTGTGCACTGACTACTTTTCTTTTGTTAAAACTATAGTTTTGCAAGCATTTTTATTTTTTATTTATTTTTTTAGATGTATTATTATTTTTTTTTTCCATTATAAAATTATATAATTAAATTCATATGTGGGCACGGTTTATAATTTCAAGTAATAAGCAAAATACATTTTAAGGTTTTTAAGAGCATGAGCAGCATAAATTATGTCAAGTGTGTCTAAACTGACAAGTTCATGTGTGCTAGAACTACACTGTATGTGCAAATGAATAGTTCATTTGCAAAAACAGACAACTCCGTTTTTAACCATTTTCAAAAATCATATTTTTTTCATTGTGCATTCCATTTAATCTCAACCAAATGGCAGTTGGTTTATTTTGATTAAGTAAAAATAATGGGAAAAAATACAGCTAACTAACACAATAAAACACAATAAAAACATAACATAAAAAAAAAAAAAAACATGATTTTTGAAAATGTAAAAAAACTGAGTTATCTGTTTTTGCAAATAAACTCTTCAGATATTAATGAGAGTGTGCACTGAGGATGCAAGTAAATTATTTATTTATTTATTTTTTTCTGCTATGTCTATAAACTAATCTAGTTGAATTTCTGGCCATGTCTAGAACTTATAGTTGTGAAGTGAACCAGCTGACAGTGGGAAACGCCTCCACAAAATCATCACTCTCACATCCCTTGAGTCATTTCCCAGCATGCTATTTTAACTTCTTAAGCTTTCCTTTCATCTGTCATTAAATATAATTCTTCCCAGTGGAGCACATACAGCAAATTTCATGCACATGTGATCCGTTTTTAGTCTTTCTCTCTTTTCTAAAATGCAATCATCGTGTTTTAATTTTGTGCATTTGCTTGATTAGCTTTAGTCCTAAATAGGGTTTTCGTCTTACCTGTCGATTCACGTGTAATGAATTCGATAGGGGGGCCCTTACGCCTCCCATCACTGTCTAATCAAGATTATTTATGAGTATCTGAGTGCTATTACAGTAGATGTGGGCTGCTGTATAAGACTGCAGATGTGTAAAACCTCCTCAGGTAACGCTGTCACATCACTCTAATGTTGGAATCAATCACACAGTAATTGAGTCTATAGGAACTGTTGAAGCTTAAATAACTTTTTTCTCAAGTGCTAATTAAGTCAAACGAGCATTTTTCTAATTATTTTTACTATTCTTAAAGGAATAGCAAAATCAAAAATGAAAATCCTGTCATATTTGTTTATTGTTTTGTTCTGTAGAACACAAATGAAGTTTTTTTTTTTTGTTTTTTTTTTTAATATAGCAGAATGTCGAAGCTGTGCTTTTCCATACAATGTAAATGAATGGTGGGCATGACTGTGAATCATGGATTGATGCATGGAAGTGGTATGAAGTTTTCATGCATTATGCTTTTGGGTAACACTTTATTTTACGGTGTCCTTGTTACACGTTACATACTTAATATTATAATAACAATAAATTATACATAATTATATGAAACTAACCCTAAACCAAACCCTTATCCTAACCCTAACCCTATAGTAAGTACATATAGTTCATTAATATTACTTATACAGTACGTATAATTGCACTGTAACAAGGACATTGTTACGACTCCCTAATTATTTGGCATCTAGGGTTTTTGGGAGGCAACACCAAACATTTAATAAATAAAAAGATATTCAAGCTAAAACGCTTTTCTCCGCTATGGTGGTGCGGTGTGTGTAATTAAGAAGCAGACAGAGGCAAAACTGAATATGAATTGTGCGTTTAGTAGAAAAAAAATAGTTCAAGATTACAAAGCTCCCAATAATAATAATAATAATAATAATAATAATAATAATAATAAAACAAACCCAAAATAGTTTCAAAATACGACAATCATCTATTTACAAATTATATACACAAGTAATGAATTAAAGACAACAAAAGTGAGGGACAAGAGCGGTGCTAAAGAAAAAATAAAACAAACACTCTAACTAACACCCATCAAGACTAAGCTAAACAAAATAAAAGAAAAATAACATCTTCAGCGTAGAACGCCACTAACTACGCTGACTCACAAACATAAATACAAAAATTGGCATCCGCTCATAAACTAGTGTGTCTAGACAACTTTATCCTGCGTGTAGTAAGATGTAAATCACGTGACATGCTGAACTGGTCCCATCACTATGTGTCGAAGAAGGACTTAAACTCGGAAAAACAGAGAGTCGAGTCACAACAAACGCAGTTAAATAACCGATGAACAGTAAAGTTTCACGAAAGAAACGTCAAACACACAATAACTCAAATTCAGAAAATATCAAAGACAATCGCAAACGCCAAAGCGTGGACTTGCAAACAAAATGAAAAGCAAAACGCTCTTCCAAACTTATGTCACATCCGGGTCTTTATCAAGTCAAGTCAAGTCGAGCTTTATTGTCATTCTGCTACATGTGTGGACATATAGTGGAACGAAATGTCGTGTCTCGCAGGACCACGGTGCTACATACTAGTTAAACCTAAGATAAACATACAACAATGCAAGTATAGGAAAAACAATAGAGCTATACAACAGTTAACTATCTGACTATACACATATTAAAAATACTACAACTGCTATACCTAATTGTCCACACATACACAAACTGAGACTGTACAAAAAACTTTACATAAATACTGTACATGAAATTGTGCGAAAGAGATATATGTACATGAAATTGTGCAGAAAAAAAAATATATTTTGTACATTATTGTGCAGATTTTGTGGGAGACAGTGCATAGTGCAAAAAGATTTTGTAGTGCAATGCTCAAGTAAACGTATTATTTTGTAGTGCAATGTTCAGGTAGACATATATTTTCTTAAGAGTCTTTGTGGCAGGGAGTGTTTGTAGAAAGTGTCTAGTGTGCATATAGTGGGATGAGTGCGTTACTACAGGTGGTTTGTATAGCCCACTCACCTGTGTGTAGCACATTCAGGGGTTTGGTCCAGAATTGCACTTAGTAAAATTGTCAACAGTTTTTAATGAGTTGGGGGGTGGGAGGGCTGAGGTGTTCATGGTTTCAGAGGGGGACAGGGGGATTGGAGTTAAGAGCTCTCACAGCCTGGGGAAAAAAGCTGTTGAGCAATCTGACAGAGCGAGCTCTGATGCTCCGGTACCTTCTACCTGATGGCAGGAGCTGGAAGAGGTTGTGAGAGGGGTGGGTGGGGTCCTTCACGATGCTGGTGGCCTTGTTGGAGCATCGTGAAAGGAAAATGTCCAGGATGGAGGGGAGAGGGGCACCGATGATCTTTGCGGCAGTGTTCACTGTCCGTTGTAGGGTCTTGCGGTCAGCAGCACTGCAGTTCCCATACCAGACAGTGATGCAGGCAGTCAGCACACTCTCAATGGTGCCCCTGTAAAAAGTGGTGAGGATGGGTGGAGGGAGACTTGCCCTTTTCAGCCGGCGGAGAAAGTGGAGGCGCTGTTGTCCCTTCTTGTTGAGTGACGTGACGTTGGTGGTCCAGGTGAGATCCTCTGTGATGTGCACTCCCAGGAATTTAGTGCTGCCGACTCTCTCCACGGTTGAGCCGTCGATGGTCAGCGGGGGGTGGTCAACAGAGTTTCTCCTGAAGTCCATCACAACCTCTTTCGTCTTACCCACATTGAGGGACAGGTTGTTAGCACCACACCATTCAGCCAGCTGTGCCACTTCCTCTCTGTAGTGCGTTTCATCGTTGTTGCTGATGAGGCCTACCACAGTTGTGTCATCAGCAAACTTGATGATGTGGTTGGAGCTGGACTTGGCAGTGCAGTCGTGGGTCAGCAGCGTGAAGAGCAGCGGGCTGAGCACACAGCCTTGTGGGGCACCTGTGCTCAGTGTGGTAGTGCTGGAGGTGTTGCGGCCGACACGGACTGACTGAGGTCTTGCAGTTAAAAAGTCCAGGATCCAATTACAGAGGGAGGTGTTAAGGCCCAGCAGGTTTAGTTTGTGGATGAGCTGTTGTGGGATTATTGTGTTGAATGCTGAGCTGAAGTCAATGAACAGCATTCTTACATAAGAGTCTTTCTGTTCCAGATGGGTAAGAGCTAGGTGGAGAGTGGTGGATA
This sequence comes from Spinibarbus caldwelli, assembly GCA_039654775.1. NCBI lineage: Eukaryota > Metazoa > Chordata > Actinopteri > Cypriniformes > Cyprinidae > Spinibarbus > Spinibarbus caldwelli. Next base: position 6,795,763 of record CM077222.1, on the reverse strand, counting down.
TTGCATCGTCCGTGGAACGGTTTGGACGGTATGCAAACTGGAGTGGGTCCAGCGTGTTTGGAAGACTGGACTTGATGTGCTGCATGACTAACCTCTCAAAGCACTTCATCATGATTGGGGTCAGTGCTATGGGACGATAGTCATTCAGACAGGACACAGGTGACTTCTTTGGTACTGGAATTATGGAGGTGGATTTGAGACACGTGGGGACGACTGCCTGGCTCAGCGAGATGTTGAAGATGTCTGTTAGGACATCCGTCAGCTGTGCAGCACAGTCTTTCAGTACACGTCCAGGTATGTTGTCAGGGCCCGCAGCCTTTCGTGGGTTAATCCTGGATAGGGTCTTCCTTACGTCGACTGGAGAGAGACAGAGTACCTGGTCGTTTGGAGATGTGAGTAGTTTCTGTGCAGGTGTGTCGTTCTGTATCTCAAATCGTGAGTAGAAGTGGTTGAGTGCCTCTGGTAAAGAGGCACTCAACCACTACGCGCCCACTAACGTCTGATTGGTCCTCAAAGCGTCGCGAAGAATTGATGACTGATGGAAGCATGGTCCAATCACAGGTCCTGTGAGGTGAGAGTGAAGCGAGAGAGAGAGAGACAAAGGAGAAAACACCCCTCCCAGAACAATACGGAACGTAACACCCTCATCCTTAAAAAACAAACATATACGCATGTTTGATAGAACCAACCTCACCAAGTAGACACTATTCCTTAGACCCGAGACAGGGCATCTGCCACGACGTTATCCGTACCTTTCTTGTACCGGATCTCAAGATTGTACTCCTGAAAAATAAGAAACCACCTCATCAATCTCTGGTTCTGGTTACGCATACGTGAAATAAAGGTTAACGGGTTGTGGTCAGTATAGACAATCACAGGAAAAGTAGAAGAACCGACATAAACCTCGAAATGTTGGATTGCCAACAACAAAGCCAAAGCTTCCTTCTCTATTGTTGAATAATTCCGTTGACTTCTATTAAACTTTTTAGAGAAGTAACAAATGGGGTGATCGATTCCATCCTTATCCTCTTGTAGGAGTACAGCCCCAGCTCCCACGTCACTCGCGTCCACCTCCAATTTGAACGCCAATAAGAAATTTGGAGCAGCCAGGACAGGCTCGCTACACAACAACACTTTAATATTGTCAAATGCCGTTTGACATTCGGACGACCACACAAACGGTACTGAAGGACTGAGTAAAGTAGTTAATGGTGTAGCAACTGAGGAAAAATTGCGACAAAAACATCGGTAATAACCAGCCATACCCAAAAATCTACGCAACTCGCGTCGAGTTTTAGGCACTGGAAATTCGTTTATAGCCGAAATTTTAGCCATCACCGGGCGTACTTGACCATACCCCACCTGTTTACCTAGGTAGGTCACTGTAGCCTTACCTATTTCACATTTGGCCAAATTCAATGTTAATGAAGCTTCCTGTAAACGCTTAAAAACGGCCTCTAAAAGTGATACGTGCTCAGACCAGCTCTGTGAGTAAATCACTAGGTCATCAAGATAAGCATTACAGTTTGGAACATCAGCAAGAACTAGATTAACCAACCTCTGAAAGGTGGCTGCGGCGTTTCGCAAGCCGAACGCCATAACTTTGTATTGCAGGAAACAGTCTGGTGTTACGAAAGCTGAAATTTCTGATGCTCTAGGAGTTAATGGAACTTGCCAGTATCCTTTGAGTAAATCCAACTTACTCACGAACCTGGCAGAACCAACACTGTCAACACAGTCCTCCATCCTTGGCATTGGAAAACAGTCAGGTACTGTTACAGCGTTCACACGTCTATAATCTGTACAAAAACGTGCAGTACCATCTGACTTCTGTACTAAAAGACTTGGTGAACTCCATGAACTAACACTAGGACTGGCCAAACCCTTCTCCAACAAATACTGAACTTCTTTCCTCATTACAGCTCTTTTAATGGAGTTAACTCTATAAGGGTGTTGTTTAATCGGCCGAGCATCACCTACATTAATGTCGTGCTGTAAAACATTTGTAAGTGTGGGAACATCACCCAGTATAGAAGAAAACTTGCTTAGAAGTTTAGCAACATCTTCCCTCTGATCAGTGTTAAGATGTGCTAAGAAACTTGACAAAGTGGCTAAAGTTTCAGAATTAGTCAATCGGGCAGACAACAATGGAGTATCAGACTTCATCGAGCCTTCCAAATCATCTTGCTGCTCAGCAACTAGACTTTTATCACACACGACTCCTACTGGACAGACAGAATCATCTTCCTTTTCGTGAAGTGACTTCACAACATCTCTGGTATGGTAAGCTTTTAACATGTTGATATGGCATACCCGTTTTTGACGTTTTCTGTCTGGTGTACTCAATACATAATCAGTCTCACCCCTCTTCTCCAGGATCTCGTAAGGACCCGAAAAACGTGCTGTTAATGCAGATCCAGGAACAGGAAGTAAAACCAACACTTTGTCGCCCACTGCAAAAGATCGGTTTACAGCAGATTTGTCATACCACATTTTCATCCTATCCTGAGCTTTATTCAATGATTCACGAGCTAGCATACACGCTTTCTGAAGCCGGTCATGGAATTTACTCACATAGTCTAACACATTTGTTTTTTTAGCATCCTCAATGCCTAACATCCTCTCTTTTAAGACTTTCAATGGTCCTTTCACAGTATGGCCAAACACCAGCTCTGATGGACTGAACTTGAGAGACTCCTGCACTGCATCACGGATTGCAAATAAAAGCAAAGGAACACCTTCGTCCCACTCAGACCCGGTCTCAATACAGTACTTTCTAAGCATTGCTTTTAATGTTTGATGGAATCTTTCCAATGATCCCTGACTCTCTGGGTGATAAGCACTAGATATGCGATGTGTAATATTAAGTGATTTAAAAACTTGAGCACACAATTTCGATAGAAAATTAGTACCCTGGTCAGTCTGGATGATTCTCGGTAAACCAAAAGTGGTAAAGAACTTTGTTAAAGCTTTGACGACTGCTCGAGCTGTGATCTTACGAAGTGGAATCGCTTCTGGGTATCTGGTAGCTGTACACATAACTGTCAGTAAAAACTGGTTACCGGATTTGGCCTTTGGTAAAGGACCAACACAATCCACTATCACATGCTCAAAAGGTTCACCTATGACAGGAACTGGAATTAAAGGTGCTGGAGGAATCACCTGGTTCGGCTTCCCAGCATACTGGCAAACATGACAAGTCTTACAAAACTGCACCACATCACGCTTCAAACCATACCAAAAGAAATGTTGTAAGACACGGTTGTACGTTTTTGTCACTCCTAGGTGCCCCGACAGCAAATGATCATGCGCCAATGATAGTACCTGCTGGCGAAAGATTGAGGGAACCACCACCTGATAAACAACATTCCACTCGTCATCCGTGGTGTTATTTTTATGCCACTTCCGCATTAGTAGACCATCCTTCACAACAAATGAGACATTATTAAATTCTGGCTTCTCAGCCAATTTAAAGCATTTCACAAGCGAAAAATCTTTTTTCTGAGCTTCAATTAATTTTTCACGAGTTACTGTCAAAGTCAATGGGTCACTCACTACGACCTCACTCACCTGGTCGCTGACATGAGGCTTGTTTTCAGGCCTTTCCTCAGCCTCCTGATCTACACATAAGAAAGTGTCAGATAAAGACACCTCATTATTTTTCCTTGACTGAGCACGTGTGATTACGCAAGCAGTAAATGCATTTGGATACTTCTGAGACAATTCATCAGTGCTATACTCTGTCGACAAAGTGTCGACCACTTCGAGCGAAGGTACTACTTTCCCTCCGGCCAAATCGTTACCTAAAATAAAGGATACGCCTTTCACTGGTAAGACCGGGCGTACTCCTACCTCTACAAATCCAGACACCAAGTCTGTCTGCAGGTGAATGCGGTGAACAGGGACTCTCATGATCTCCATACTGAAACTCTGGACCAGTCTACTATATCCAACTGACGTCTGACCTGAAAAAGGCAAAACATCTGCACACACAAATGACTGGGCTGCACCAGTGTCCCTTAAGACCTGCACTTCCACCTGATCCTCCTCCTTACCTGATAGCGACATATCCTTTAAAAAGGAATGGAACATATACGCTGTCGACTTTATCTCTTATCTGCTCAGGATGCACACTCTGATTAAAAGAATTCACAAAGGCAACCTCTTTCGTCTGGGAATGCTGTTTACGCTTTAAAGACAAACACTCTGCAATAACATGTCCTTTCTTATGACAGTAAAAACACTCCCGCATTTCTTTAGGCTTTTCCACGCTCAATTTGGGCTGTTGAACCTTCACCGGTGACTTCACATAACTTTTCTCAACACTTACTGACTGAAAAACGTTTCTGTGCGTAAGCACAAATTCGTCCGCTAACACCGCTGCCTGAGATACCGTTGCTACTTTTTGTTCATTTAAATACAGGACCATTCTTTCTGGAAGACACTGTTTAAAATCTTAAAGCAATACAAGTTCTCTAAGCAACGCAAAATCGTCCACTTTACTAGAAGCGCACCATCTATCAAAAAGAATTGCCTTGTCTCGGGCGAATTCAATGTAGGTTTGACTGGGGTTTTTCTTACGAGCACGAAATTGCTGCCTATAGGCCTCTGGAACTAGTTCGTAAGCTTTGAGTATGGATACCTTAACCACATCGTACTTAAGGCTGTCTTCTAAAGACAAGGCTGAATAAACCTCCAAAGCTTTGCCAGCTAATTTGCACTGTAATAACAATGATCATACCTCTTTTGGCCAATTCAAGGAAGTCGCGATCTTTTCAAAAGCATTAAAATAACTATCCACTTCCGATTCACGAAAATTTGGCACTAAAACAATGTGCTTACCCACATCAAAAGCGGCTGAATTCGAATAAGCCGAATTATCACTTACCGAAGAGAAGTTTCGCTGCACAGAGGAACCTGCCGCAACCTTTGCCGCCTCGATGTCCAACTGTCGAAGCTTAACTTCCTTTTCGGCTTCAATTTCGAGCTTGCGGACCTGTAGACGCAGATCTAGCTCTGCCTGGCGGGCCTGTGCTCTCTCTTGAGCCTCCACACGGAGCCGTGTGATTCGCACTTTCAACTGTGCTTCCCCTGTTGATTTGGGAGTACCTAGTGAAAAAGGTTCAAAAGGTGAAAGAGTTGCTCCAACTTTAGCCTCCGCGTCGGTTGCGGCTAACTCACCTTCCCTTATACCCATTTCCACAACATCCTGCTCCTCGTCCATGGGCACCACCCTTCTGTCTACGTCCGACAAGCCTAAAACACCAAATTCGCTTAGGCGATCAATCAATTCCGCCTTAATTTTCTTTTTTAAAAATTGCTTTGGAATCGTAATTCGGAAGTGGTCAGCTATCACTAACAACTCATCCTTCCTGCATTTATCTATCACCTCTAATGAGGGATTATCAATGAAACTCTGCAAGTTAAACGCCATCAAACCTTATCACGATGTGCCACAAGAGTAAATTTGCTCAACCCGACGTTCACACAAAACTCTGACTGAAACACAATAACACACACCTCACTCCTCAGCAAAAGAGACTGCATCTGCTTTTTAGGACGAGCCCCCAATTATGTTACGACTCCCTAATTATTTGGCATCTAGGGTTTTTGGGAGGCAACACCAAACATTTAATAAATAAAAAGATATTCAAGCTAAAACGCTTTTCTCCGCTATGGTGGTGCGGTGTGTGTAATTAAGAAGCAGACAGAGGCAAAACTGAATATGAATTGTGCGTTTAGTAGAAAAAAAATAGTTCAAGATTACAAAGCTCCCAATAATAATAATAATAATAATAATAATAATAATAATAATAATAATAAACAAACCCAAAATAGTTTCAAAATACGACAATCATCTATTTACAAATTATATACACAAGTAATGAATTAAAGACAACAAAAGTGAGGGACAAGAGCGGTGCTAAAGAAAAAATAAAACAAACACTCTAACTAACACCCATCAAGACTAAGCTAAACAAAATAAAAGAAAAATAACATCTTCAGCGTAGAACGCCACTAACTACGCTGACTCACAAACATAAATACAAAAATTGGCATCCGCTCATAAACTAGTGTGTCTAGACAACTTTATCCTGCGTGTAGTAAGATGTAAATCACGTGACATGCTGAACTGGTCCCATCACTATGTGTCGAAGAAGGACTTAAACTCGGAAAAACAGAGAGTCGAGTCACAACAAACGCAGTTAAATAACCGATGAACAGTAAAGTTTCACGAAAGAAACGTCAAACACACAATAACTCAAATTCAGAAAATATCAAAGACAATCGCAAACGCCAAAGCGTGGACTTGCAAACAAAATGAAAAGCAAAACGCTCTTCCAAACTTGTGTCACATCCGGGTCTTTATACGCGCCCACTAACGTCTGATTGGTCCTCAAAGCGTCGCGAAGAATTGATGACTGATGGAAGCATGGTCCAATCACAGGTCCTGTGAGGTGAGAGTGAAGCGAGAGAGAGAGAGACAAAGGAGAAAACACCCCTCCCAGAACAATACGGAACGTAACAGACATTTTAAAATAAAGTGTAAGCTGCTTTTGTGGTGTTTTTATCAAGCCTGGCCTACACTACCAGTCAAAAGTTTGGAATAATAATGTTTTAGTCTCTTGTGCTCACCAAGACTGCATTTATTTGATAAAAATGAAATGAAAAATAATTTTGTGAAATATCACTACAATATATACATTTTTTTATTATTAATTTATTCATGTGATGCAAAGCTGAATTTTAAACTACCATCACTCCAATCTTCAGTGTCATGATCTCATTGCAATAATATTTCACTTTATTACTGTTTTACTGTATTTTATCAAATTAATGCATCCTTAATTACACCGTAACAAGGACATTTTAAAATAAAGTGTAAGCTGCTTTTGTGGTGTTTTTTATCAAGTCTGGCTGCTTAGAAAATTATAAAAATGTAGGCTTACACTACCAGTCAAAATTTGGAATAATAATGTTTTAGTCTTTTGTGCTCACCAAGACTGCATTTATTTGATAAAAATGAAATAAAAAAAAAAAATAGTTTTGTGAAATATCATTACAATATATATATATATATATATATATATATATATATATATAAATTAATTTATTCATGTGATGCAAAGCTGAATTTTAAACTACCATCACTCCAATCTTCAGTGTCATGATCTCATTGTAATAGTATTTTATCAAATTAATGCATCTTTGGTAAGTAGGGGTGGAACGGTACACAGATGTCCCTGTTCGGTACGTACCTCGGTTCGGGGGTCACGGTTCGATACGATTTCGGTACAACAGGGGGAAAAAAAAAAAAATCTACTATGCTTTGTTTCTTTTCATTTATTTTCAACAGACAGTAGTACAAATTACAATTTTTTCCACCTAGATGTGGAAATACTAAATATTATTTCATATATATATATATATATATATATATATATATATATATATATATAATCTGCAGTACATGTATACATACAAAGAATAAATTATTGAAATATATTTGATTTATTTTACAGATAAACAAGGGGGGAAAAACAGTGTGACGTAACGTAACCTATATATGCTGAGTTTTTCAGTTAATTTTTGTGACACGCTTAATTTGTTCACAGAAAGGGAACTCAAATGGCAGAAAGCTACATTCTATTTGTTTTCCTTATTTTACAAAAGCACGTTTTATTTTCATTGTGAGTTTACACAAATAAAAGCAGACCTATACAGTGATGCATTATTAATAAGACAATAAGTGTTTAAAGTTGATTCTGGTATAAGGAGACAGTTGAAGTGATCGTGCCGGAGCGCACACACACAAAACACATCAATTCCAGCAATGCTAAATTGACAGCACAGTTGGTACTTTATCAAAATAAAATACAGTGAACCAAACATCAGCGCGCCCGCCTCTGTGTCAAGGTTGGAACGCAGCTGAAGTATAAAGTTTATAATTTACATAATAAATAATAGTTTAGAATTCAGATACGTTACATCGCAAATATGGAAATATTATGTAATATTTGGATTTGTGCCGAATGAGAGAGGTAGGATACATGAGCTCAAAGCTCCATTTCGCAAACAGTTGAGTGTGCAAGCCTTTAAAGTATACTCCTTTTTCAGTCTATGTGAGAGATGCATTCAGAAACAGCACATAGTCACTGTCTGGGGGGCTTTGTTTTCAAGTGCGCAACTCATGGCATTCGCTGTTCTTCTGCTGGCGGTTATCAAACAGTGTTGCATTACTGTGGGCGTCCCCTTCTGAATTGGGGGTGAATTGCCTGTATTCGTTGTAAGGCCTCATGCACCGAACCGAGATGTCCGTACCGTGACGTTTCGATACGAATACATGTATTGTTCCACCCCTATTGGTAAGCATGAGAGATTTTTTGACTGGTAGCATAAGCAAAATTATTGCGCATACTTATGGCCACACTTAATATGAACAATAGCGTTAGGTAGTTGACATAAAATATTTAACATGCCCTGCATTTGACATAAAGCTATGTAAAAACTTACATTTTGTTCATTCTTTTAAAATCATTATCCATGCAGTTTTTATTACTTAATATTAATTGAAAAAAAAAAAATCTAATTAATTAGCAAAGGCAAAAAGCTGATTAAAGATAGTGAAAAACAGATATATTGAGGCCAGTTACAAGACCTAAGATATTTATTTAATATAGTTTGTATATGTACGAATTAGGGGGCATGATTATTTGTGCTTTCCATTGAAATATTTTTTTTTTTTTTTTTTTTTTTTAATAAAACACTAACGTAATGTGTTAAATCTTGACGTGAATGGTCACAATTTGAGCCGTAACTGTCAGACATGCCATTAAGTGTTAATTTCCTAAAATATTTAGTTTAATACCCACTGCAGGACAGAATTTCCAATTATGATTAATAATTCACTCTCCCCTCCCACACCACTTTAGAAAGGCTCAGTGAAGTCAAAATATGACCAAATGATGAAGTCATAATGATGAAAAATAATCATTTAGGCTATGATCTCTATATTTTTGTAGACAGCTGCAGAATAGGCTCTTTCCAGCGTAAACACAAAAACTTTTCCTGTCGGCCAATTAGGTGTCTGGGACTGTATATACATTCCTTTGAATTGCCTGTTTTTGTCACTTTCGGATTCCATTCGACCCACAAGACTTTAACGGCCCTGATTGCTTCCACAGACATTAATATTGAATTGCAGTCTAGATCCCCTTGAGTGGAATTTTAACCTCCAAATATTGTGAGAGTCTTACTTTATCAAGTACCATAAAGAAATGTTGAGACATTCATCTTGCTGAGTCGACTTTTAATCTCCTCTGGGAGTTGTATGATATAAAATAAACGCCAGACTGCTGTACACACAGAATCAAAGCTGTGCTGACCTGCACCTCTTTGGGATTTCGGACAGCAATATTAGCCAGTGTTTTAGATTCCTAGAGAAGCAGGTATACAGTGGCTTGAATGAGGGATAATGTTGCATAAGTACCTATTCGCGCCATCATTGTGCTGTGTCCTGACTGGCGGCTGTTGGCAATGAGGCCACACCATTGAAAAGCCAGCGGTCATGACTGCAGGGAAGATAACTGGGTCAGAGATATTTTCCATTGAAGGCATCTAATGCAGCCATTGCTCCAATATGGCCTTGTGCCATCATTCAGGAATCCATTCAACTGCAATCTTGCTGAAGGTTAAACAGCATCAGAACTAGGTCCAAAAGATTTAGAGACTGTTTCTACCCCTAGGTAGCATATTGATTTGTTAATCATATGCGTGATCAGTTACTGACATGCTGATTATGCTATATTGTGTACAGTACTGTTGTATTGTAGTGCCTACTGGTGTAAAAAATTGTATTTATCTTGTTGAAGTTAAATTTAGTGGGTATATATTGAAGAGCTTTACGTTTTTAAAGAAGCCAATGGGCTAGTAATCTAGTAACAAGGCAAAAATGGTGTAATCTAGTTTGTACTAGATATTGTGCAATATAAATATTGTTGTTTGTTACGTTCCTCATTTGTAAGTCATGTTGGATAAAAGCATCTGCTAAAGGAATAAATATAATGCATTGCTACTTGCTGTTGGTAATCGAATGAGGAGCGTTCTCATTTGAGAGCATTTTATTGGACAAATACGGCCCTGAGTATTAGAGGTATCATTCATTACTTGTAGTCTATGTGTATCTGTTTGTTTTGTCATTTTTATGGGGGAGTACACCGGCATACCCTTGTGAAAAAGAAGTGTGCTTAAATGTGCACTTGTAGCATACAGTACTTAAAAAAAAAAAGCTGTATTTGCAAATATTAATGAAATAATAGGCAATTTAAAGGGATAGTTCACCCCAAAATTTTGTCATCGTTTATTCACCCTCAGGTTGTTCCTGCTGAATGCAAAAGAAGATATTTTGAAGAATGTTGGTAACTAAATAGATGCCAGTAGCTATTGACTTCCATTGTATTTTCCCCACTATGGAAGTCAATGGCTACCATCAAGAAAGAAATCCATACAGGTTTGGAACAACATGAGTCAATTTTGTATGAGAGAAGTGTAAGAGAGTACACTTTCATGACAACGTTTCTGGTCCCACTTTATATTAGGTGGCCTTAACTATTGTGTACTTACATTTAAATTAATCATTTGGTATAATGCACTTATTGTGTACATACATGTGTTTACATTGTACTTATATTTTTAAAAAATACCTATATATAATTACATCTGTAATTCATTTCTGTAATTACATTTATAATTGCATTGTTGACCCATCCCTTACACCTTAACCCACCCTTAAACCTACCCATACTACTAAACCTGTCCCTAACCTTACCCATATCCCACCTCAATAGCAGCAAAAGTGTTTTGCAATACAATATGACCACAATAAGTACATGTACTTTTTGATGCAAGTACATAGTAGTTAAGGCCACTTAATATAAAGTGTGACCATGTTTCTTAACACAATTAAGTACACTTCAAAAAATAAAAAAATAAATAATAATAACTTTGTAATAAAGTTAAATTAAAAATTTTACTTTATTAATTTTAAATCATTATGTTTTGTCATGCTTTAAAGTAGAATGCTTATTTTGATGCATTGAGTAACACACTTAAGCGTGTAATTTTAACTGTAGTTATATTATTCCGTATTACATTAATGACAGTTCAATTTTTAAATGCACTAAATTGCAGCTTCATCATTACATATGTGAAACTACAAAATTATTTAAATATATAACATACAAGTTAAAATATATATATATATATATGTGAACATACATATAAAGATGTACTTAAGACCTACTTAATTAACTTAAGTCCTATTTAAATGGGACAAAAGCAATTTAAGTGTCCGTAAACGGTACATTCAGTTCACACTTAAGTATATTCTTGAAAAGTATATTATTTTCATAAACGTTTAAACTCTTATTAAAAGTGTACTAAAATGTACATCTTTTTCATAAGGGTACAGATGGTATACATGTAAGTCAACAGCATTGAGCAAGAATGCTGTTGTAGTTAGCATTAGTGGTCTGACATGAGCTGTGCTGCTTATATGGGTGACGCAAGTTCACGCAAGTATGGCCTGTCATTTCCTGATCCTGTTCTCCCCTTTGTATTTTCTGCCCTTTCTCCACTACCCTGTCAATAAAAAGTGGCAATAAGCCTAAAAAATGCAATAATAGATTCCAACAGAGCATGAAAATTTAACTCCAATGATTTTTTACTTCCCAGAAAAAGGTATTGTGTTAGCTTATTATGCTGAGTGTTGGCTAGTTAGCCCCCAGCAGCAAAACGAATGCATTAGCTAGTTTCAATGCATACTTGTACTTTAGTGCACTAAAATTCTCCTAAATGCATGCTGATTTGTCTCTGCTGGAAAATTAAGCTCATGTTGGATTTGGTTTTAAACTGTTTTGAAACATCCTAGCTGCTTTTTAGCATCTTCGTCTTGCAAACAAGCTACTTCACCAGCTGGTCATACTAGCTTATGACAGTTTTTTATTTTTTATTTATTTTTTTTTTTATTTTTTTTTTTGAAGAACTTTCATACACTGTAAAAAAAATAATAATAATAATAAATAAATAAATGAAATAATAATAATAATAATAATAATAATAAATAAAATGTTGAAGTAAATTTAAAGATTACTGGAGTACATTTTACAAGAAAATATTTCTTCAGCCTTTCTTCATTTTACTTTACATTTTTGTGTAATTGTGAAATTTACTTGCATTTTCTTGCATTTTTTTTTTTTTTTTTTTTTCAAATTTGAACTTCTGACTGTGGATGAAAGACTTTTGACTACAAGAAATATTATTTTACGGTCTTTACGCATCACATTGATTGGTTCCTTATACCAATCCCACATTTCATGAAAGGCCTTTTTTAAACAATTGTATGTTTCCTGAGGTGCACTTATAATCGTAGGTTTTTTTTGTTTGTTTGTTTTTTTTGTTTGTTTGTTTGTTTTGTGTTTTGTTTTTGTTTTTTCATCAAAACAGTCATAATTTATATATAAATAAATAATTTGAGCGCTCCACTGGAAGGGCGTGTTTGCTGTGAGACTTCAATGTAAACACCCACTGCTCTGATTGGCTGAAATCTTAGCATATGAAATGAGCATTACTTCTGGAACTCTTTGAATTCGCTGATTACATACAACAATGACACATGTTAAGGGATGTATCAAGCGGAAGCTGGGACATCAATTTCAGATCCGAGTGTTTCAGAAGGGTAGAAAAGAATAATTCATAATTTAAACTGGGAGTTAATTTTGAGTTCTGAAACTTGTAGTAGAAACTTTTTTTGGTAGAGTAACCTCTTATACTGTATGTGTAACAACATTATTTCACTTTTCCAGACAGCCTTTTCTGCCGCAGACAGCCTGTGCTCACAAGCCCTTAGCAGAGACAAGTAGCCTGAACAACCCAGAAGTCACTTCAAAGAACTTTGAATCTATTCAGCAGAACCTTGGCAGACGTCTGAAGGTAGAGATCTGACCTCGGATTCTTCAGTTTCATAACGCCTTTATTGAGTTATAAGCCTTATTTCTGTCTCAGCCTTTTGTGTTGAGTGCACATTTGAGTGATTACAAGAAATGTCTGATGTTTTTATAATAAAGTCGCCAAGTAGTGAAGCAATCCAGACTGAAATTAACAAGATGTGATCGAGCCAATGGCTTAAATGCAGTTGCTTTGTCTCAGAAACAGACAAGACTGAAAATACCTATTGAGTGCATTCACAAACTCAATGTCGTCTGCTGTCTGGTAACATTTCTATTTTAAAAGCTTGTCTGTATAGCGTCTACTTTCACAGCACAGCGTAGCCTCCAACTTAGGTCAGTGAGGTTCGCCGAGCATATCCCTGCAGAATAATGACATTTTGATTCCCCTGGATCCCCTTGGTGGCGTAAAAAAGTCAGGTTTGATTAAAGGAGCGGCAGGCAAACTCAGGGGTAAAGCGACGGCCCCCTGACTATGAATGTTCATGCAATGTGTTTTTATTCTCTGAATCTTCCGTGATGGATGTTATCGAATATCAAAAGTCACCAGCGGTAATGATTCATGTAACATGGCCTGTAATGGAGGTGTTGCAATATCACTGTTGTTAATACTGTATATTCCTGTGGCTTTGAAGCACAATCACTCTCTCGTGTTGCCCTGGGTTGGCATTGTGCAGACGTTATTTATTTTTCCCACATATTTCATGTTCGTTCCGACGGTAGAGGGAAACAGAATTCTTTTTGACACCATATTGTTCAAAACATTTCTCGTGGTCTGCTGAGGGCTGCACAGCATGTGGCGGCGGATGGCAGTAGCTCTGAAAGTGAAGGACATTATCCTTGCTTCTGAAATTATTTTCAGATTTATGCTCTTAGCAAAAAAGAGATTTCATCTTAAAGCTGAAGTGTTGTATTTTTCTCGCACTAGCTGAACATGGAGAGACAACTGTAAGTAAGCGAATGTTTCTGGCAACATGTCATGAATTTGGGGCAGGATTATACATTTTTTGACCAATGGCAGAGAGGAGGAGTGTTCCCGTTTTATTATGAATGATTCATTAGTGCCAAAACCTTCTGAAATATGACATTTCCCTACTGTGCTTGCAGCACCCTAAAATACAGTGTGTAAAATAGTAAAATAATGTGTAAATAATTATTTGTGCTCTTATTTCGTTTACAAAATCCTCCAAATCAGGAGCTGTATATGGGATATGTGCGCTCATGTGTTTTCAGTGCAGCTATCCTCAGACCCCTTCATGTCATCTACCCACTCATTAAACTATGACAAGTGATTTTCTGCAAAAATACGGCTGTTGCTACACTGTAAATGAAACTATGGCACCATGTGCTTTTTAAAACCATTTTCATAGGTTTCACGTTATAATATCAGCTCAGAAAATACATTAATTTGATTAGAAACACAAAAGTTCAGAATTGTAAAGCATTGTTCTAGTAAATATGCACGTTCAGGAAAAATGTGAATAGGCGAAATACAGTATGTGAAAAGAGTTGTGTGTCTGAATTCATAGAATTCATAAATCAGTATACCCCCATATGGCAATAAAACTTTTGTGGCCAACATATATTTTAAATGTGTGCTAAATATATGTTGTAAACAGTAAATCTCAATTAATTATATTTTTGAAATAGAATGTATTAATGTATCAAAATGTATTACAGGAACAAGAAAATGCAATGGAAATGTGGAATGCAAATGTGTATGGAATGGCCTACTAGAGATCGAAAATTTATAATGATCTAATAATGTTCAATTTTTTTTTATATTTCCAATATTGTATTTTTATTATTATTATTTTTTTTTTTTTTGTAAAATTGTAAAGGAATTGTAAAGAGTTTTATTTAGATGTGTTATATGTTCACACGTTACAAATCAACAACAAATATTTTGTTTTCTTCTTCTTTAAACGTGAAATATGTGAATGTATTTTCTTGGATTGAAATATAAAAGGCAGAGTATATTTTTATATGCTTTTAAATATACTGTATATATTTTTAAAATATATTTTCAAAAATATACAAAAATGGCCTAAAAATTTAGAAAATAGAAATATATTAGAAAATATATAAAAAAAAATAGAAAATGTATTTAAATAAATATATTTTGAAACATATTTTAGCAAATATGTTTTTTGGTTTTTTTTTAAATGAGTTTATTATTATTATTATTATTATTATTATTATTATTATTTATTTATTTATTTAAAAATATATTTTAAATTTTTTTTTTTTTTTTTTTTGCTATGGCCCAGGATGACTGCTACTTCCAGGGTTTTTAAGTGCATGTATAATAGAAGCTTTAGCGATCGACAACAGATGTATTGCATCCGGATTCGTTCATACATATAGACTGTATTTTTTTTAACAGTTGCAAAGTAATTACTTGTTCAAAAAAAGTAACTTCTTAGAGAGTATGCAATTTCGGATGCAGCCATCGCGCCATATGAAATATCTTGTTCACCTCTGAATTGACTTTCACAAGCTCTCTTATTTTTCCTCTATAATCCACCTGCCTCAAATCTGGTAAGTAATGCCCACTTTTTATGATCCAATCAGTGAAAATACAGATGTTCTATCCTGCACATTTTTTGCCTCTGCAATACAGTAACTGTCCGAAAGTTTGGATCTGGCACTTTTTTTTTCTCTCTGTTTTTAAAAGTAGTCTCTTATGTTCACCAAGGCTGTAAAAAACAGTAAAAATAGTAATATTGTGAAATATTAGGCCTATTGCTATTTTCAAATAACTGATTTGCCAAATGTAATTTAGTCCTGTGATGCAAATCTGAATGTTCAACATCATTACTCCTTCAGAAATCATTCTAATATCCTGATTTGCTGCTTAAGAAACATTTATGATTATTGTCAATGTTGACAACTGTTACGCTACTTAATATTTTTGTGGAAACTTTTTTTTTTTTTTGGATTCTTCGGGATGCTTTGATGAATAGAAAGCTCAAAAAAGTAGAAAAAGTTCAAACAGCATTTATATGTCAACAACTTTGATGTCTGTCAATATAATACAAATAATATATAGGAAAAAAACTTTGCTGAGCAAGAAGTATTGTAGGAGAAGATAGGAAGATAACATCTGACCCATCAGACATGCACTAAAGGGAAGCTTTGAAAATAACAAGAACCTTTTAAACTGAGTGGTATCCCAGGATTTGTTAAGTGCATATGCTAAAAGCATCAGGTGACTATGCTTTACAGGGCAAAGGTGAGTCTCTGCGAGCTCAATACAGACACAGGATATTGGTTTACTCTGTACTTAATTCCCTGTTTTAAGTGGTAGTCTATCAATAAGTAGTGTGTTTGCATATTGTCAGTGATTGCAGCAGGTACACAATGCAGTTTGACAGTTGCACAACTTGTAATGAATAAACTACTCAAAGATGTGGATGTGGATGTGGATCGCCGTCTGTCGGATCTGGTATATTGTAATGGATGAATTAGTTTGCTAACAAGCTTAAGTCAGATTGTTAGACTTCAATTATAATGTGAGCATCTGGTGAATAAATTAGAATAAGCTTAGGTTTGGTTAATGTGTAATTGGTCATTCTGGGACATACCAGTGTGTTTTGAATCTATAGCAGCATTCAATTATTATTCCCAGAGCTTTGGTTTCAAGATGAACCAGAAACTACACGGCTATGTTCAGAATGTCATCCTACTTACTATTTCTGTAATATATAGTAGGCAAATTTTCTGTAAGCGTTGAATACCTGGATGACTGACTACATTTTCTATAATTTACAGGATAGAGAGTACACTGCGCACAACAGCTATTCCACAATGCAGTGAGTTTGTGTGAACTGGAAGTAATACCAAGCACTTCTGACAGGTGCTGTAACTACACCATACGAGAGTAAAAATCATATTTTCATAGACAGTCATTTACAAGTAATTATGCATTTTGAAAATGTGATATTTATTTATTTATAGTTGTTATTCATGCGCACTGTAGCCATGTATTCTGAAAATATTCATGTATTTGTTTTTATTTGTTTGTTGTCATTCAAACACAATGTAGCTGTGTATTCCAACAAAATTTTAATTATTTATTTGTTTGTTTGTTTTATTTGTTGTCATTCAAACACAATGTAGCTGTGTATTCTGTCAATTTACACTATTAATATTTATTTTACTTCTATTTATCATTTGAACAGTGCAGACATGTATTGACAAAATATACAGATATTATCATTAGTTGTTTTTATGTTATTTATATTTATCATTTTAACATATTGTAGAAGTGTATTCTGATAAAATTAATATTTTGTAAAAGAAAAATTTGGCATAGAAACAATTTTCACTAAGAAATAAAAACGGTAAATTTCACAATCACAAATAGCATATTGAATTAAATATGACATTTTAAAGTAGAAAGACTGAAATACTACTCATAATCTTTGTTTTTTATGTCTTGTAATCTTTTTTTATTTTTTTATTGTAACTTTTTTACAGTGCATTTTATATATTTTCATAGAAATGCTTTTTATATATTTATATTATTATTTATATATTATAGTAGATGTATCACCGCTGCCCAAATGTTGTGGCCAAACAATGTCACATACTACTGTTTAAAACTTTATCATTGCATGATGTGTTTGATTTTACATACTATTTTTAATAATAGCAAGGTGTATGCAGTATACAGAGGCAGTATGCCAGTATTACATTCCGAACATAATCTGTCTTTCAAAATTCCAGACTTCATATTCGCTTTGTCTTTTATACAAAAGGGAATGAACGCATACATGAATGCATCTGTGCATGAATTAGTGCATCAGTGCAAGCATGCACACATTTCTGTCTTTCTATCTCTAGCTATCTGCAGCTAAAGTAAAACTCTCTTTGCCAGCTATAGAGGGATGAGGTGTGGATCAGTGATGCTAAATTAGGAAGGGTGTAAACCCGTACAGGATGAAGAATACTCCAGGCATTTGGCTTCTGGTACCTCACTTGGCCCAGTTCCTTTACACCAGATGAGAACACGCTAACTTTACAGCTAAAGCGCTCATTTAATCATTACAGTAAGTTTAGCAAAACCAAGAATTTCAATCATTTTTGTGTATGCATAAATTTTAATAAGTGATTGAAATAGCTTATTTTTATGATTTTATTATTATTGTTGTCAATTTTATTTTTTTGGAAATATATTTTTTTACTATTTTGCCATTGAATGCTGGATTTAAACCCCACTCCTACTCGTCAAAAGCATATTATTTCTAAAGGTGCAACTCAGCCTTTTATTATTATTATTAGGGGCCAAGCACCGAAGGTGTGATGGCACCTATTGTATCCGTTGGCGTTCTTTTTCTCTGAATCCCTGGCTTAAGCCGAGTTGAATGAAGTCCAAAATTTAAAAATCGTAAGGTTTAGTTTTTTCTCTAGTTTTAATTGTTCATAAAACCTACTTTTTCGAACTCGTCCTAGACGGTTCGTCCGATTTTCACCAAAATTGGCTCAGATCATCTTCAGACAATGCTGGCAAAAAGTTATGGAATTCAAGTTGATTCGTCCAACCGTTGTCGAATAACACACTAACAAATTTGCCTAAATGGATCTGAGGCTATATCTCCACAATGGTTTTGGCATATTGAGAACAAACTTGGTGTTTGTTATAACAAGCATGACCTGAGACTACCTGTAGTGTTTCGGCGCTGTGCCACCTAGTGGTCAGGAGATATGGAAAATGCATTTTTTTGCTTATAACTTGTGAATGGTTTAGCCAAAGATCACAAAACTGCTCTCTTTAGATTCGGTGCATCATGCCGAGTCCAACCATACCCAATTTTCCCATGTCAGCCATTATGGGCATCAGCTATTTTGCATTTTGTAATAAAATGCTATATTTTACGAATGCATTGACATATTGTTACGAAATTTGGTATGGGTCATTGGCACAATGCTCTGAAGGAGCCTGAGAAGTTTCGAGCCAGCCCCACCTAGTGGTAAAATCAAATATTCACATGCTTATAGCTTTGGGTGTGGTAAACTTATTTTCACGGGAGTCACTCTTGTTAGACTCCTGAATCCTTGCCAAGTCCAGCAATATCAAGCATACCAGGTTTTGCCTTATGGTTTGTGCAACGTTGCATGTTAGCGCTTAAAAAATATTTTCCAATATCTTAGAAACCGTTACTTCGATCGACACGAAACCACTGTAGGAAATTCGAAAACATAGCGTGCTGGCTATATGCTAATGCCCAATTGCCAAAATTGTTATAGGAAGTGGCACAAAAATGCAAACAAAGTCAGCCATAAGTAATTTTTTCTCTTCTCATATATATAAATGTCTATAAATCCAAAACAAAATGAGATATTTTCACCAAATTTGACACACGTGTATGGGCACACTCTAAGTACACATAAAAAAATTGGTGGGATTTTGCCTCTTGGTCGCGCTGTAATTGAACAAACAATGAAATTGCCATTGACTACAATAGAGTATTATGATATAAAGTGTTATATTTTTCGAATGCATTGGTGTACCATTACAAAACTTTGTATGTACCATCGAGACCATGAGCTAAAAGTACTCAAAACGTTTGGAGACAGTGCCACCTTGTGGTCAAAAGTTATAATGACATTTCAAATAAATACTAATAGCTTTCTGTGAATTTTGCCTATTGTAATGAGACTGGTATTAATAGATTCCTTGGGTCATGCTGAGAACAGGGATGCCAGTGTTGCTATAGTCAGCCAAACCTCCTGTCTGCCATTCTGATTTATGTTGAAAACCTACTTTTTCGAACTTCTACTCAACAGTTTGTCCGATTGTCACCAAAATTGGCTCAGATCATCTTCAGACCATGCTGGCAAAAAGTTATTGAATTCAAGTTGATTTGTCCAACCGTTCTCGAATAACACACTAACGAATTTGCCAAAATGCATGCAAAAATGGATCTGAGGCTATATCTCCACAACGGTTTGGCATATTTTGAAACCAAACTTGGTGTGTGTTTATAACAAGCATGACCTGAGACTACCTGCAGTGTTTCGGCGCTGTGCCACCTAGTGGTCAGGAGATGTGAAAAATGTCAACAATCACAAAACTGGTCTCTTTAGATTTGGTGCATCATGTCGAGTCCAACCATACCCAATTTTCCCAAGTCAGCCATTTTGGGCATCAGCCATTTTGCATTTTGTAGTAAAATGCTATATTTTACGAACGCATTGACGTATCGTTACGACACTTGGTATGGGTTATCGGCACTATGCCCTGAAGGAGCCTGAGAAGTTTCGAGCCAATGCCACATAGTGGTAAAATTAAATATTCACATGCTTATAGCTTTGGGTGTGGTCAACTTATTTTCACGGGAGTCACCTTGTTAGACTCCTGAATCCTTGCCGAGTCCAGCAATACCAAACATACCAGGTTTGCCTTATGGTTTGTGCAACGTTGCATTTTTGCGCTTAAAGAAACGTTACTCCGATCGACACGAAACCACCGCAAGAACCGGTGCCGACCGTGCTGACAAAAAGTTATGGATTTCGCATAGAAAGACAAAACCGTTTAGTACAGCGCCACTAGAAATTTAAGGCATGGTGCCAAAATGACTCTGAGGCTATATCTCTGCAAAGCTTTGACATAATGACATCAAACTTTGTGTGTGCCATTGTCACCTCACACAGAAACACCAAAATGACTTGATTGCTGCGCCACCTGTTTGTCAAAACTGAGAAGCCATTTAATCATATTACTAGAGGTTGTATTTATGATTTTTCAACCATTTCAATCGAAATCATCCTAAAATTGCTTTTAGTACTCATTGATGCATTTTGTCTGATGCTCCATACTATGCTTAGCTCCTCATTTTGCCACTAGAGTGCTTGGCCCCGTAATTGCTGCTTGCAGCTATATTTATTATTATTTTTACTATTATTATTTTATATTAAACACATCATTAATATGTGTGTAGTATAAGACAAAATTTTTGGATTCAATACAGATTTTCATAGATTTTTGGTGCTTATAATAATTACCATTTATACTAGTCTTTTTTTTTTTTTTTTTTGAAGAAGAAGAAGAAGAAGAAGAAGAAGAAGAAGAAATTAATACTTCCATTCAGCAAGGATGCATGAAATTGATCAAAAGAGACAGTAAAGAAATTTAAAATTTTACAAAATATTTCTTTATCATATAAATGCTGCTCTGTTGAAGTGTCTATTCATCAAAGAATCCTGTATCATGGTTTCCAGAAAAAAAAAAAAAAGATATTAAGCTGCACAACTGTTTTTAACATTGATAATAATAATGCATGTTTTTTGAGCAGCAAATCAGCATATTAGAATGATTTCTGAAGGATCATGTGACACTGAAGACTGGAGTTATGATGCTGAAAATTCAGCTTTGCATCGCAGGAATAAATTACATTTTAAAATATATTCAAATAGAAAACAGTTATTTGAAATTGTACAAATATTTCACAAAATTGCTGTTTTTACTGATCAAATAAATGCAGCATTTATTTGTTTTGTATGCTCAAAAACAAACAAACAAAAATCTTACTAACTCTGAACTTTGCAGTACACATTAAAAATAAATAAATAAAGAAATAAATAAAGAATTTCTAGCACCACTGTAATTCATAATATTTAAATACATAAGTAACTTATTCATGTAGCTAGCATTCGATTTCATTCGAAGCAACTTAATACAATCAAGACGTACGCTGTTCTGAACCCATGACCCTGGCATTGTTTAGCGTCATGCTCTACCAGTTGGGTTACAGGAACATGACCCTTGTTATTGCCTACAGCAGCAGCAGCATTCTCTAGCTCACAGCTCTCCAACACACACTTCTCCTTGCTTATTTGCAGTAGTATCATGGGATCACACCCGCTTGCCGTTCCGCTGCCACCCTCATTGAAAATGATTTGCGACCAAGTGGGTAACTTTTTCCCGTGCTCCACATGTACGATCTTGCTAAAGCTAAATGACATATTCTAACAATGCTCAAATCACAGGTGCTAGCACAACTCATTGCAGTGGCCAACCCTGAAAATACTTTCATTATTTTGCAACATCATTGTTTTGGTAATATAGTTTTATTTGTGTACATTTACAGCAGGTCAATAGGTTGATCTGGTCATGTGATGGCTTCATTAAGTCAAACTGTTAACAATAAGAAGCAGTTCTACTATGGATTGAGTCTACTTTTACCAACATGCTTGGCAATGTTAGCAAATCAAGTAGGCCTTCATGAACTTAAGTTTTATAATATGTTCTCCCTACTTTTCCTTCAGTTTATTCAGTCAGAAGCATCTCATGTTATTATTAAAGTCATTATTAACGTATTATCGGTAACACAATATTAGGTCATCATTTACTCACACTCAAGTTGTTTCAAACTTGCATAACTTTCTTCTGCAGACCACAAAAGAAAATATTTTGAAGAATGTCAAGTTGTTGTTGTTTCAAACTGTAAAAGTCAATGAAACTCAAAACTGTGAAGCTCAAAAAGAAAATATAGCTTTATACCTTAAGAAATTAATAGCACTTTTGACAAATATGATGAAAAAGATGTTAGCATGAGATTCTATGGCTTAGAAAATGTAAAGTTGCTACTACTACAGTGCTCAAAATGTGATATTCATTATTGTAACGAATATGATGAGATACTTATTATTTTCAATTATCATAAATGATAACAATGACAAACTTAATGCATCCAAGACAAAAGGTGTCAGTACAAAGTCTAAAACCAGTAAAACCTTTGAAAATAATGTGCTTTCGACAAGAGTGAGGTTTAAATCTGGCCAACAAAGAGGCCAAAAAAGGCTAAATAGTTCAAAATACATATGAACAATAATAAGCAATAAGCCACACCACACTAGGGGCCAGATTTACTGAACAGGGCAAATTAGCATTATAGCGCAATTCCATTAAAGCGCCAATGGGAGGGGAAAATTCTGCGGGTGATTTACTAACAATGCACACTTTAAGGAACACAGACACAGACGCAGCCAGATCATTTCCATAATGACCAGCGCAATCTACCAAGAGCAGTGCAAATTACCGCCTGCTTTTGAGCATTAAATAATGGTGCAAATACCAGTAATTTGAAGAGCGCAAACGTTAGTAAATCACGTTGCGTGATTCATTTTAATACTTTTCTCCCATGAATTTTGCGTCTGAAAGGTTAACTCCTACAAATGCATATTTAATGCCACAGTCAGGTGCAAAAATAACTGTGTCCACGCCTTTTCAGCGCTAATTCTTTAGTGGTAATTCCTAACAGTACTATTTTAACACCAAAAGACGGTTTGCGTTGGCGTAAATCTGCCCCCAGTCTTCTGAAGTGACATAATTACTCTATATGTTTAACCAAATCAAAATATAAACCTTTATTTACACTCAAAATTCAATCAAAACACTGAAAGTGAACAGAGTTTAAGCAATTTCTCTAAATTGTATCCATTAAGTGCTCTTCCATTACGTTTTTCATCATAAATAGCTTTGCAGGTGCAGAGTAATCACTATTGAGACCATACCTGCAGCGTTTGCTTTAACAGTCCAGATTGTTAATCATTTGGCTAACATTGTGAAGTCCAATATCAAAAACAACATAGCTGTGTGTTGTATCCGATGCTGGAGTCAAATTAAACCCGTTACATCCTCACGGCAAACTGACTAATCATGAGCCCAAGATTATGTTTCTGTTCTGTCTGATTATAAAGCTGTTTCTTGTCCTGCTTTGTATGTTTAGACTCCTGGCTAGGGAGCATAGCTGCTGTTTTGCGGTGGCACCGTGCCCACGTTCGGCCCTGGCAAGGAGGTGGCACTAACCTGAGGGCACTTGGCATGTCCACACAGTGGCTGCTATCTACCCTAACGCCCTCCCGCCGCTCACCGCCACCGGTTCTTCGCTCTGCTTCCCAGCATTAATTAAACTTGGATGCAGCTGAAGCGCTGCGGTTAATACCCGCTGAAACCTCGGCACCTGCTACCCTCAAGAGGCTCCCCCACGGTGAAGTCATGAATAAAATTCATGTTGGTGTTTGGGATTAGTCAACTTCTCATTTTTCCTGACCCTTAAAACGTCCCGGACTTTAATAGACATTTGTTGACATAGTGGGATTTCTACTTGCATTTCTCCAGTTTTAATTGTTTAACTGCCCTTGATTATCAAAGGATAGATTAGTCTGTTTTGTTTGATTGAGCCATGATTTCATTTGCTAATAACAACTGTTTCAGCTGGAAAAACTGTGTGCTCAGTAATGTGCAGTGTCGGGAAGGTTACTTTGGAAATGTAATACAGTAGGTTACAGATTACAAGTAACCCTATTTAAAATGTAATAAGTAGTGTAACTATTTCAATTACTTTATTAAAGTAATGTACCTGATTACTTTTCTAAATCTCTAACGAAAGTTTTCAACTGTTAATCATTTTCATACATTAACATCATGCAGGGTTAACCTTACAGCAGTGACAAGATGCCAAGATGTTAGATGCCACTGTTTCTATGACAAGAAACAGTGGCATCTAACAATGCTTTGGGGGAAAAAAACAGTTAATATTAAAAAATAAAGCATATACATAAACCCAAATAGGAAATAAAACCGTTATTGAATAAGCACGTGTCCTAAACTCCTGAAACATTGGTTTCTTATATTTTAGAGCAGTCAATGCAATTTGGGAAAGAAATCAATTAAATCTGTATGTGGGTGAAAATATGTAGATGTAACCCCATTTGTTACATTTGTAACATTTTCATAAGTAACTGTAACTTAATTACAATTTTTTTCTCAGTTACATGTATTTTGTAATTAAATTACATAACTCCATTATATGTAACTAGCTACTAACCAAAACTGGTGTGTTCCTAATTAAAAATAGTTATACGTTAAGAAATCTTAAGATAAAAACAAGCAATTCAACAATATTTCTTCTACTATGCTCAGTTATTAATTATTATAATTAATATGAAAATGTGTTACTAATTATTATTTTAAATTATTATACACTTCCATTTATACATCTGGAGTAGGTAAGATATTTTAATGTTTTTGAAAGAAGTCTGTTATGCTCAACATAGCTGCATTTTTTAAAATAAATACTGTAAAAACAGTAATATTGTGAAATATTATTACAATTTAAAATAACTGTTCTCTATTTTAATATATGGTAAAATGTCATTTATTTCTTTGATGCAAAGCTGAATTTTCAGTATCGTACAGTCTTCAGTGTCACATGATCTTTCAGAAATCGTTCTAATATGTTGATTTGATGCTCGAGATATTGACCCTAAATCTTTGAATTTAATTACTAGATTTGACTTACGGGTTAGTTCTATAATTAAAATCTTCTTAGATTATATATTTCCATATCATATGTGGATACCACATATTTTAAATTGGCATTAATCCCTGCATTAGCGGCTGTAACATCTTCAATCTTCTGGTGAGGCTTTCCAGTAGATGTTGGAAGATGTTAGAGCATGAGTGAGGTCAGGCGCCGATGGAATCTGACTCACCGTCAACTCAACACAACTGAGAAAATGAGAAAGCATCATCTCATTTAAACACTTCCTATTGAATCAGTAAGCTGCCAGTAGTGGCAAAAAGAGCCTCAATGTGGGATGCCAATCTGGGCAGGTTCACAAGCTCTCATCATGAACATTATTCATATCAGATGTACAGCAAATCACAGAATACTGGTGCGCAGGGGGCTTATAAAGGGGTAATACGAAGAAAACAGGCATCTGGGACTCGTCTTCCCATTTTAGACATGTATTTATGCATGTGAACCGCTCTGAGCAATTAAACTGAGCTCTTCCTCTCCAGAGCTTCCCTGAAAACTTCCCCTGTTCCTTGTTTAGTTGAGGTAGAAATGTGTAAAGCGATGGAAGAAAGGAAGGACTGGGATGAAAGTAGAAACAATGCAGGCACTGAGCCACACTCAGCCTTGTCTGAGCTCCAATCCCCAGAGTCTCCGCTGAATCAACGTGCTGGAAGGGAGAAACGGGGGACAGCCTCGCCTGCAATGCCCCCTACTGCTCAGGAGCGGAGCTGAGCTAGCAGTTAACATGTTTCAGCGTGCCACTTTCTCAGTGACTCATCATCCGCACATGCTGTTGCAATCTCCTGTTGTAATTTAGGTTTGTGTTTATCATCTGCAAGATTTAATCTCAACCTCAACCTCATGTCTCATTTTTGGGTAACTATTCCTTTAAAGAGACTAATTTTAATGAAGAAATAAGATGTTTCACCCAAGAATGAAAACCTCAACCTCATGTCTTTCCAAACCTGTATGACTTTCTTCTTTTTTGAAACAAAAATCATTGAATTTTAGAAGTGTTTCTCATAAAGGATCAAATGGATTCAAATGATGATCTAATTGTCGTTTTTGTGTAATTATTTCTTTAAAGAGACTCATTTTAATTAATAAATATTTGGTCTACTTAAAGAGATAGTTCACCCAAGAATTAAAACTTCAACCTCATGTCTTTCCAAACCTGTATGGCACAATATAGGCTAATTTTAGAAGTGTTTATTGTTGAGATTAAAGGTTCAAAAGGATATAAATTACTCAAATGAGTAACTCTTCCTTTAAAGAGACCAATTTTAAAGGATAAATAAGGAAATACTTCACACAAGAATGAAAACTTCAACCTCAAGTCTTTCCAAACCTGTATAACTTTGTTCTTGGGAACAAAATCATTAAATTTTAGAAGCAATTCTCATTGAGAATAAAAGATCAAATGGATTCAAATGATGACCTAATTGTCATTTTTTGGGTAATTATTTCTTTAAAGAGACTAATTTTAATGAAAAAAAAAAAAATGGCAAAGAAAGAGTTCCGTATTCAGCATCCTCATGTCGTTCCAAACCTGTATGATAAAATAGGTTAATTTTAGAAGTGTTTCTTATTGGATTTAAATTATGGATTTAAACAATGACCAAACTGTCATTTTTGGACAACCATTTCTTTAAAGAGACTCACTTTAATAAATAAATATTTGGTCTACTTAAAGAGATAGTTCACCCAAGAATGAAAACCTTAACCTCATGTCTTTCCAAACCTATATGACTTTCTTCCTTGAACTTTAAAACTGTTTCTTATTGAGAAAAGGGTCTAAAAGGATTTAAATGATGACCAAATAGTAATTTTTGGGTAATTATTTATTTAAAGAGACAAATTTCGATGAAATAATATGAAGAGAGAGTTCACCCAAGAATGAAAAAAATCTTAAACTCATGTCATCCCAAACTTGCATGACAAAATAGGTGAATTTTAGAAACTTTTCTTATCGAGAATAAAGAATTAAATGGATATAAAATTGTCAGTTCTAGATAACTATTTATTTTAAAGTGACTAGTTTTAATGAAAACATATCGGTCTATTTAATCAGAGTTCACCTACAAATAAAAAAATAAACCTTGTGTCGTTCCAAACCTGTATGGGTTTCTTCTGTGGAACAAAATAAGTGACTCATTTCTCATTGAGAATAAAAGGATCAAAAGGATTTAAACGGTGACCAAATTGTCTTTTTTTTTGATAACTATTTCTTTAAAGAGATTCATTTTAATGAAGAAATATTTGGTGTACTCAAAGACAGAGTTCATCCAAGAAAGAAAAATCCTCAACCCTTTGTCATACCAAACCTGACTGACTTCTATGGAAAAAAATAGTGGAATTTTAGAAACATTTTTCATTGAGAATAAAGGATCAAATAGATTTCAATGATGACCAAATTGTCATTTTTAGTAACTATTTCTTTAAAAAGACTAATTGTAATGAAGAAATATCACTCATCCAGAACTGTGTAAAAGAACTGTGAAAGGGAAGGGATGTGTGGCCAAGTATGGTGACCCATACTCGGAATTTGTGCTCTGCATTTAACCCATCCAAGTGCACACACACAGTAGTGAACACACACCCGGAGCAGTGGGCAGCCAATGCTGCGGCACCCAGGGAGCAGTTGGGGGTTCGGTGCCTTGCTCAAGGGTCTCACCTCAGTCTTGGTATTGAGAGTGGAGAGAGTACTGGTTATTCACTCCCCCCACCTAAAATCCCTGCCGGACCTGAGACTCGTAGCTTGCTCAAGGCTTTCAGGCATTGATTTAGCACAAAAGCACAAATCCGAAGGTAGTGTAAGCCTCAGTGCATAAGCAAGCGGAAGAGCATCTTTAACTCTGAAGAATAGGCCGTCTCATAAAGAGGGTGAAGGTCCGAGCACTTCTGCCATTTCAGTGTGCAGGAGCGAAGCTGTCAGAAACGACACTGAGAAATCAATCACAGCCAAAGTCATGGCAACTGTGAAGGATACCATTCACAGTGAGTTGGTTTGACAAGCGGGTTATATAGCATAACATAACAGAGCGTCCAAAGCAGTAAGCCCAGCGGCCCAAGAGTAATGAAGCTAAATATGGGCACTTCAGGCCCACTTAAGTAAAGTCTATGATCCTTAATAACTGTGTGAGGAGAGTAAGCCGCTCTTTAATGGATCATTATTACAGCATTTGCATGGTACATTATTCTTAAAATGTGACCTTTAAAGGGTTAGTTTACCCAAAAATTAACATTGTTATTGTTGAATCACCCCCATGTTGTTACAAACCTGTTTTCTCTCTTCTTTCGATGGAATGCAATAAAGAGGCAAGTTTTTATGCTAGTAATTTTCCATACAATGTAAACAATGTGACCATGAGATGTCAAGCTCCAAACAGGATTATCATTATTAATTCAGTTACACTTTATTTTATGATGCCCTTGTTACAGTGTAATTATACATTTCACTACTGAGTAATATTAATTAACTACATGTACTTACTATATGGTTAGGGTTAGGATTGGGGTTTGGCTTAGGGTTACTTACATGTAATTATGCATAATTTCCTGTTATTATAGAAGTATGTACATGTAACGTGTAACAAGGACACCTTGAAATAAAGTGTTACCATTAGCTGAAACTAAAACCATACACAATTTTAACATTACATGAAATAAAATAAAATTTCACTGAATAAAATAAACATGAAACACCTAAACCTACACAAACACAAACACACACACTGTATTTTGAATTAGCATTTATTTTCACATTTCCAGTTCTTATTCAAATGTTAGTTTGAGTTTTAGTCTTTTTTTTTTTTTTAATGTGCTTTTGTAATTTTTAGTCTTTTTTTAAATTATTATTTATTTAAAATCTTTATTTTCCTAAATATTTTATTTAGCTTTATTTTTATTTCAGTTTTAGTTTTATAAGTGATTTAAATCTCCCTTGTTTTAGGTGACATTCAAGGCAACATTTTCTAATTTTTCTAATTTTCTAATTTTCTAGAATTTCTCATTTCTATTTTTTTTTTTTTTATTTTTTTTTTTTTAGTTTTACATTGAATATTTTGTTTTATTTTAGTTTTACTTCAATTAATGAAAATGATTTTAATAATTTTAATAAACAAAAACAACACTTTCCTTCAGCTGGAGGGGATTCTGTATAAACGTTCATAAATTTTGAGCAAAATAAAAACTATGATGTGAAATCTTCAAATTTAGCCTCAAGGTTTAAGATACACAGTTTAAGACTGAGAAAAGTTAAGAGTTTGATCATTGTTATTTGGTAGGAAAGAGTTTAAGGTTGAAATGGCTGTCAGTCAGTTACAGTAGGCTATTTTCGTTCATTCATTACATGAAAAGTAGATAAAAAAAAAAGCCCTCAAATGAAGATAATCGAAAGACATTGTCTCAAATGAGCAAATCAGGCAAAAAGTGACTTTATATATCAATATATTTCCATATTTCCATATAATATTGAGCAGTATTTTTTTTAAACTGTTGATCTGTGCAAACAAACAGCTTGAAACTAGTTTGCAATTGAAACAATGCATCTCAGAATGCCTGTTTTATTCATTGTGTTGCTCCCCATCAAGCTGCTTTTGAACACAAGAATTCATCCTGTGTGAACGAATGGCTTCTTACAAATGTGCATTCAGGATCATTCGCCTTAGGTTAATTTCATTTTACATCACCTGAACGTGGCTCGTGATTATTGTGAACGTAAAAAGGTCATTGTTGTCTCTCTGATATCAGCAGCACGTTCTGTTGAGACAGCATCTTACATGAACACCAGAACAATCTCTTTTCGCACCGTCTTTTTTTCTGTAATAGGAGTGCTGTAGGGTTGTGAATGTCCTACTTTCATTCTCACTTGTTCTTTTTTTTTCCCCTTCCTTGTCAGTTGGTGGTAAAGAGAGGCAGTGGCATGTTTAAATATAGTATGGCACAGATGTTTGATTTTCTCTAGGGCCCGTAGGTGAAATTAACAGATTCATGCTGAGCCATGTTTAATGTGACCACTGTAAAAAGATACAGCCTGTGCAAACCGGGCCCTCGTGGTTTAACCCGACATGTCAGTCTCAATCTCTGAGTGAAAGTCTGCAGCACCTGAAATTGTTCTGCTCTTGTGTGGATTGTGTGATATTCACAGCAGCAGCACTTCACTATATTAGCGATAGAGGCATTAAAACACAGAGAACACTTATTTTAAGGCTGTTATAAGTGATGTTTTTTACCACGTATAAAATGTCTCTGCTAGCTGACAGATATCAGTGAAATAGGTGCCCTGAGAATCACACCTGTCTGTGTGACAGTCCTGACACTTATGAATCTGACTGTGGCCTGCACATGTCAGTCAGAAAACTTGGAGGAGGCTTTCTGCCAACCCATAACAGGAATAGTTCACTGTGAGAAAAACAAAACGGAAAAACGGAAAAGGTACTGGTAATTTTCTGCCAGGATATTCCTGTTAAGACACTTCTTTCAAACTGGTCATGATATGAGAAATCAAAAATGCCTTGATCTTTTGGCATATAAGATGCCTGCTACAGGTCTCAAAAAAATTGGCACGGGGGCAACAAAGGGCTGAAAAAGCTAGAAATTTTGAAAAGATTCAGCTGGGAGAATATCTAGCAACTAATTAAGTTAATTGACATCAGGTCTGTAACATGATTAGCTATAAAATGGATGTCTTAGAGAGGCAGAGACTCTCAGAAGTAAAGATGGGCAGAAGCTCTCCAATCTGTGAAAGAGTGCGTAAAAAGATAGTGGAATACTTTAAAAACAACGATCCTCGACGTCAAATTGCAAAGGCTTTGCAAATCTCATCATCTACAGTGCATAACATCATCAAAAGATTCAGAGAAACTGGAGAAATCTCTGTGCATAAGGGACAAGACCGAAGACCTTTGTTGGATGCCCGTGGTCTTCGGGCCCTCAGACGACACTGCATCACTTATCGGCATGATTCTGTCATTGACATTACTAAATGGGCCCAGGAATACTTCCAGAAACCACTGTCGGTAAACATAATCTGCTGTGCCATCTGCAGATGCAAACTAAAGCTCTATCATGCAAAAAGGAAGCCATATGCGAACATGGTCCAGAAGTGCCATCGTGTCCTGTGGGCCAAGACTCATTTAAAATGGACTGTTTCAAAGTGGAAAAGTGTTCTATGGTCAGACAAGTCCAAATTTGACATTCTTGTTGGAAATCACGGACGTCGTGTCCTCCGGGCTAAAGAAGAGGGAGACCTTCCAGCGTGTCATCAGCATTCAGTTCAAAAGCCAGCATCTCTGATGGTATGGGCGTGCATAAGTGCATACGGTATGGGCAGCTTGCATGTTTTGGAAGGCACTATGAATGGTGAAAGGTATATAAAAGTTTAAGAGCAACATATGCTCCCCTTCAGATGACGTGTATTTCAGCAGGACAATGCAAAACCACATACTGCAGCTATTACAACAGCATGGCTTCGTAGTAGAAGAGTCCGGGTGCTGAATCGGCCTGCCTGCAGTCCAGATCTTTCACCTATAGAGAACATTTGGTGCATCATTAAATGAAAAACACCTCAAAGATGACCACGAACTCTTCAGCAGCTGGAAACCTATATCAGGCAAGAATGGGACCAAATTCCAACACCAAAACTCTAGAAACTCATAACCTCGATGCCTAGACATCTTCAAACTGTTTTGAAAAGAAGAGGAGATGCTACACCATGGTAAACATGCCCCCGTCCCAACTATTTTGAGACCTGTAGCAGGCATTAAATTTGAAATGAGCTCATTTTGTGCATAAAATTGTAAAATTTCTCAGTTTAAACAGTTGTTATATATATGTGTTATATATAAATAAAATATTGGCTTATGTGATTTGAAAGTCTTTTAGTTTTCATTTTATTCAAATTTAAAAATGTCCCAACATTTCCGGAATTCGGGTTGTAAACAAAGAGTTTATTTAATCAAGCGCCAAAAACATCTGCTGACAACAGGACAAATAGAAGAGTACATTTGTGTTGACGCATCCTGTTAAACAGCTTGTTTGTGTCCCTGTACAGACACTAGCATCAGAAACAAGAGGATGGTCTCTGTACAGACTCTAGCATCAGAAACAAGAGGATGGTCTCTGTACAGACTCTAGCATCAGAAACAAGAGGATGGTTTATTTTTAATAGTATGCTGGACCGTGTCAGAGGATTATTTGTTTGTTCTGAGCATTTGACTGCATATTGTTATATGCAGTCAAATATAACAATATGCTATAGGCACGAAGCACGAAGCACAGTGTAATGAAGAGTTCACAGCCAACTGCATCGGATCTGACAGCAGCTGCAGCACAAAAACTGTACGTAAATATTTCATAATGCTCCATATGTAAATTACAGTTTTATATGGATAATGTTTTCAAAACACTACTTTTTTTAAATGCAATGACATTAGTTAATCTTCATCTTCATCATTAGTTACTCCAGTCTTCAGTGTCACAGATGTTAGTATGCTTTGTGATTTATGGTAATAAACTATAAACAAACTTTTGTGCTTCTCTCATTGGTTAAATGAACCGGTTATGTGCCAAACTCCTCTTAGACCCACACAACTGCTTTACATAACAAATGAATCAATTCAAATGAAATAAATAAATGGGAAATTACAGCAATATATCTTTTTTTTTCCCTCATGAGTATATGTTTTCTTCAAAATTGCAGTGTGTGTTAATTTGTTTGTGCTGTTGGACAAATTCAAATCACTGAAGTCAAGAACACATGTCAGCTGACTTCAGCTCAGTTCGTGGAGCTGGAGACGTTTGCATTGTTTGTTAACTGGACAAGTGGACAAGACACATGCTCTTGGTTTTAAATACAATAACTGAATATATAATGAACAGTTTTATGTTTACTGGACATTGTTTCACATTATATCCAAGACTGAAAAAAAAAAAAAAAAAAGTAGAAATAAGATTTTACTTTGGGTAAGTATCAATTATAATAATATTGTATATTCTAATAACAACTTCGGACTTTAAGTAAATCTGATTTTATTAAATAAAAATTTGTAATCAACTGTTTAATTTTATACCTTGAAAATTTGAAATCCGATGCTTGAAAATTTACTATAAATACAAAAATCTAGTAAATTTCACAAATAATTACAAAGATACGGCAAGTTACACGTTGAATTAAATGTGAAAATTTGAAGTAGAAATACTGAAACAATTTAAATGTATTGCAATAATCTTTGTTTTATTCACAACTTCAAAAAAAAAAATCATTTTTACAGTGTAGTGTGAGTAACGTTTTACTATTAATTTTTAAATTCACTTAAATTCATCTAATTCATTTTTTTTTTTTCAATAAATTTCATTTTACAGTTTTTCTCAATCGATTTGACACATTTCTCCAAATTCAGGTCACTGTTCTCAAAACAGTTAACACAGTGATCTGAACACTTTGTAATTGTCCTAAACAGATTGTACATTGTATTCATTTCATACAAATTACAAATCACTATGTAATTTGTATGAAATGATTGGTTGTATGAATGGTTGTACTATGATTGTTGATAGTACAGATTTTTAGTCCTCCTGGGGCAACTTCTGGTATTTATTGAAAATGTCCAAACATTTTTCAGAATTTAAGTTTGAGATCAATCAGGTGGACAATCAAGATTATTTTGAATGGAACAGCAGCATTATTGACATGGTGATCCAGAACAATATCACCAGTCACAAAGGAAGAGGCCCGTGGAGATGTTGAAAAAGGAATTTTTCAAGCATGGATTCAACCTTACACTTTTTCTCCTATGATGCAAGTGCAGCAAATATGAAAATGCAATGAAATTCTCTCCCAGATGTAAATGAAAGGCAAGATCAATAATTTAGGATAATTCATGTATACAGCAAACACACAGACATGTGTGCTGACAGTGTGTGTGTGTGTGTGTGTGTGTGTGTATCCACCACTGTGCTGTAAAAGACTGATCTGTAGTTATCAAAAAAGTTTTTTTGCAGTTCTGGCATAAACAGATTTTAAATTTAAAGGGGCAATTAGTTCTTCACATGGGTGATAGGAGTTGGAAAACTATTTATTTATTTATTTTTTATTTTTTATTATTTTTAGATATGCACAATATGTATAAAACAAAACTCCCTGTTGAAGAATTGCAATAAACATGTATTTTCATTAGTGTATTTGTGCATCTACAGCTGACTATGTTTTATAATCATTAGAGAACAAACCTATAGATTTGATGTTAATATTTACTTTTCATAAACGCATTACTAGAAAAATTGCAGTGCTTCGTTTTGCAGTAAAGTTGAACTGTTTGGTTAAGATAATTTTGTGTTTGGATGGCTGTGCTAACTGTTTTGAGAAAAAATACTCTGCATTGGAGAAAAGTGTCAAATCGATTGAGAAAAACTGTAATAGTAAAAAATATATATACTAACTTTTTTCAATGTATTTAATATATATATATATATATATATATATATATATATATATATATATATATATATATATATATATATATATATATATATATATATATATATATATATATATGACAAATAATAATGAAAAATACAAATAAAAATGTACTAATTTAATATTAGTTATCTGTCATTTCACACCTGCCATCCACAAAAGGATATATTAGATAGATATATTTCAATAAGATACATATATTTCCATATCATATATTATAATATGATGGATTGATGCTCAAGAAACATTTATTAATTTTATCAGTGTTCTGCTGCTTAATAAAGCAGCCTGAATAACTTGCTTAATAAACCATGAAAAAATACATTTCATTAATTTTATGAATGTCACTTCATCAATTTAATTTTTGATAAATTTTAATCTATTTATTACCTTGGTTTGGTTTTAATTCAAATTTAATATAAGTTGTTGCCATTGCACGCTTGGCATCTACAACTAGGCAGACCAATTTCAACCAGGTAAATATATTTCCAGTTCAAAGCATAACCTCTTCCTTTCCTGGCATTTCATTTGATATTTTCGAGGTGTTATATTATTCATTTCCACCAACACAGGTGACTGAAAGAATCTGATCTTTTCTGGTCTAGCATCTGCCATTTGCCTCTATGGTTGCACAGGTGTGGTAATGTGAGATCACATGTATGTAATAAGTTCTGTTCAGCATCATATTTCCTCACATCATGACATTGATGACCCTGCCCTTCCCCGTCCTCCTTCTGTTATCCTCATCTGCCCTGATCTCTCTCTCTACTCTCCCGCTGCTCTACCACTACTTCCTGTTGTCCTCTTCATCCCTGTGCCAGATGCGTTGGCCACTGTTGCACCTGCAGCACTTCCTGTTTGCCTCTGCACCCCCCAGCATTACTTCCCTATTCCTCATCTCTCCTAACCTTTTGGCCTGTCACCTGCGGCACTCTTTCATCCTGACATCTCCTCTGAATTCCACTGTCCTTCGTGCTCCCACCCTGGTGAGAGGCTGCCTCCAAAAACTGCAGTTGTTTTTCTCTCTAGGACTCGGGTTATAGGCCACATTCTTTTTTGTTGTGTCTTTTTGATCTTGTCTGTCTGTCGTTGATGTACTTTTTCAGTATGATGGAGTTTGCAGCAACTGTCTTTGTTCCACTGGACATTAAAAAATGCTCTGCAAAAAAATATTGTTTTCAAAGTTGTAATTACAACAAAGATTACTGGAGTATGTTTTAGAAAAAAAAAATAGATTTCAGTCTTTGTCCTTAAAAAATGTAATGTTTTATTTAATGTGGCACTTTCTGTTTCTTTGTAAGTATTTGTGAAATTTACTAGCAATGAGAGATTTTTTTTTTTTTCTTATGTAAATGAATGTCATTGTATAAAATATTAAACCAAGTGGCATTTAAATAATATGGCAGCGAAACAAAAATTCACAAAAATAACTTTGTTAATTCAATTCAGTGATAGTCAGACATTTTTAAGTGCAATTAAGCGTAAATATTTGCTAGGGCCGCAGTGTATTATCCATTCAGATTCAGGCTTAAAGAAATAGCTCACTCAAAAATTACAAATATGAAGCTTTTCACTTCACAAGACATTAATTGATGGACTGGAATCATGTGGATTACCTGTGGATTATTGTGATGTTTTTATCAGCTGTTTGGACTCCCATTCTGACGGCACCCATTCACTGCAGAGGATCAATTGGTGAGCAAGTGAAGTAATGTTAAATGTCTCCAAATCTGTTCCAATGAAGAAACAAACTCATTTTAATTTTTGAGTGAACTATTCCTTTAAGAGCTTGGCAAAACTGTGCATTCAACATTTATTGACCGCCAATCTTAAAATAGGGTGCTGCAAACATAATTCTTCAATAATATTTTACGCTACAGCTTTGAAAATATACCCTGAAGTAATGAAGCACAGAAGGTATTGATTTGTGTTTAAGGATTAATGGTGATTTCTGTCCTAGCTCAACACCTGGACAGCATTCTCTTCAGTCTTCTGCAGGAATATGATTTGGAAACTCACTGGAGTGCCTGACCATCTGATTACTTATGTAATGATCTGAAGACTGAGGCTGATAATCCAATTGCTATTCTCCATAAAGTCTGCAAGATGAGCACATTAAATTTGCTGCACTGAAATTTTTATGCTGACACTTACTACCAGAATCAATATGTTGGATATTATAACAGTATCATTTAAGTAGAAAACAAACTCATTGAGTGGAAATTGTTCTACTTTCTCTATCATAAAGCAATTTAATTCATGAAAACAAGCCATTAAAATGTTTTAAGCTATTAAATACTTGATTCATGATTGCCACACGATAGCAACAGATCGAAACAGACTTAACCATAATAATATAACAATCTATTCTTTTAATTTTACCTAGTGGAACAGTGAAAATATAATTTGATAGTAATTTGATAGTAATTAGAAAAAATTCTTAACTTTTAATATTCATAAAGGTTAAATAAGCACAAAATAATAATAATAACAATAATAATAATAATAATAATAATAATAATAATAATAATAATAACAAATTGTTGGTAATAACATATTTCTAATTATGTAATATAATAATATAATATAATAATAATATAATATAATATAATATAATATAATATATTTAAAATTATAATATATTCCTGTGATGAAAGCTGAATTTTCAGCATCATTACTCAGTCTTCAGTGTCACATAATCTTTCAGAAATCAGTCTAATATGCTGATTTGCTGCTCAAGAAACATTTCTGATTATTATCGATGTTGAAACATTTGAGCTGCTTAATATTTTTTTGTGGAAACCTTGGCACATTTTTCATGATTCTTTGATGAATAGAAAATTCTAAAGCAATTATCAATTTAATGCATCAATCAATCAATCAATCAATCAATCGATCGATCAATCAATTGATCAATAAATCAATCAATCATTCAAAAATGGTCAGAAACCTCATTTCTACACTGTAAGAAATGTTTTATGGCAACCTAAAAATGTTTTCCATCTGGTAATGTGTACTACTGTGTACGTGCATTAGTGTACATGTAACTGATTTCATAAAGTCAGTCATATTTATTATTATTACCGAATCATATTCAGTTACACTAACATTCACAAGTCATTTTAAGGCTCATAGGCAGAAATGGCAGGTATGCATTCTACATTTAGTGCAATGAAAACAAAATGCATTGTTTCTGCCACCTTTCAATACAGTAAACTCATTTTTGCCTGTATCATATTTATTTTTCTGTTTTCTAGCTTGTTACAGGGAAGATAGAGGCTACATTGGACCAAATAACGCCATCTGAAGCCAATCATATCCAATACAAGGTCAAAAGCTTTCATCCTGGAAGACCTTGTCGTCTCATTTCAGATTTTTTTTTTCCATTCTCACCCCTCTTCATTATGAAAAGGCAGCGTGAGGAATGAGGACATGCTGTTGGGGACACACATTTGTAATGCTGTCCATGTACAACATTGAAAATCCCCCTGAGTTGTTTTACCAAAGAAACAGTGTGATGAAATCCCATCATAGATGGTGGACTGCCTGTGTGTTATAATGATGCCCTTCTGTGCACCCATTGAGATCCAGGCAGGTGCTCTTGATTAAATATTGACTCGCAGTTCCCTTTTTGCTTCTTTTTATCTGATCAATAATTAATAATAGGTAAAACGGAATGGTGTGAACTGCAGTTTGTTTAACAACACCTTTGCACAAGATTTGTTTCATTCCCAACAACGTATAACAAATTGCTACGGACCGTTATCTGTTAAAGCGCTGTGCTCCAAATTGTGCAGGACAGAGCGATTTCTTTCTCATTACAACAAACCTAACAGCTTCTCTGAACACAATGATCTCTCATATTGCTCAGTCACCGCAAGACTCTAAGAATCTAAGGTAACGCAGCCCTTATTTTAGTCATAACCCTGCAGGTTCGTTTCCACGCGGCGAGACGGGGTGTTTAAACCCAGTGCAGGCGGGATGTGTCTATTATTCAGTGATCCAGATGGCTATTCATCCTTGGAGCGGTTTCAAGGTATGTTCGCAAAAACATCAGACTAAAAATAAAGGCTTAAGCTTCAGAGCCAGTTTGCTGGTTGATAGATGTTTGTCGGATAGAAGATTGAAAGCTGAAGGACCTTAAAATGTACTCAGAGGGGTCATTTTTCTTGACCTTTTGAATAAAAACATGCTGTAATTTTCAGAACTCAAAACATCATTCCCAGTCGAAAATGTATGAAACTTGTTCAAAAACAACTTTTTGTGAACTCGTTCTGAACTGCAACTTTCTGAGAACAGGCAGATGAATGGATCAATACGTTTGCATGTTAATGATACTTACTGTGTTCAGAAACTTGGCCTAGCCAGTCACGGTGAGGTAATACCGAGAAAGCTGGATAGGTATATTAAAAACTAATGATAAGAGTAAAATGTGTTGGGAAAATCAGCCAAATCTTGAGCTTTTTCTGGCTGTGTGAAGCACCTGGCACTCTGCAGATCCTTCCAAAGGATCCTAACGTTAAAATCGAAGGATTTGCTTTATTTTTGGCAGCCTCATCTTAACATTTTAAATGACACATTTCAGCGCAGATTGTTTGTGAACCTGTCACAGTGGAATGCAGAATTTTACAAAAATTGAAGTCAGAAAGCCTTTTAAATTTAATTTAAATTTAGCATTTTTCATTTAATATTTAAAGAAAAGTTTTTGAGTCAGTATGATTTTTTTAAATGAAATTAATACTTTTATTCAGTAAGAAGTAGCTTTCTATTCATCAAAGAAAACAATGTATCATGTTTTCCACAAACAAACAATAAATAAATCAATAAATATTAAGCAGCTGTTTTGAAAAAAAAAAAACTGAAAAAAAAAACACACACACAAAAAAAAATGTTTAGATTGTATCACAGGTATAAATTACATTTAAAATATATTAAAATAGAAAACAGTTACTTTAAATTGTAATAATATTTCACATTACTGATTTTACTGTATTTTTGATCAACTAAATGCTGCCCTACAAGAGACTTAGATTAGTTTAAAAAAGAATAACTAATCACTAATCACACATTTTCATTAATCATGATTAATTGCACATAACATTAATTTGTTATCATATAAAACTGTATTTTTTTTCTAATAGAAAAGCAAAGTTTGTCTTGACAGCTGTAAAATGTTGGCTTGGCAATCTTGAATGAAAGTTAAAAAACAAAAAAAAAAGTTCATAAATGATTTTACTATATAATAAAACTACTGACACTTCAGAAATCTAAAACAAATCTATCATATGAACCCCTTTAATCTTAAATACGTTTCAAGAGCAACTCTTTACACTATTATTTGTATACATGTCAAAATCATAAGTGCAGTCTTTTATGTGACGTCCAGCTATGCAATCTGAAATGGCCTTGGAAAATCACAGATCATGTTTGAATCATCCAGCCCAATGCACCTGCAAATCCATATCAACAGCTTTGTGTTCTGTTACATTATACATCTTTCAAGCTATTATTACAACATAATCTGAACAGCTGATTCCCTCGTGTGCATTTTTCATCATTTGTGAGGGGTCACTGTGGACCGAGCCGTTCACAAGTACATGACTCATAATTGTATGGTAATCACTAAAAGGTTGCGATCCCCCACGGTTGCATAAAGTCTTAAAATAGAAAGTGGTTTGTCACACTGTAGGTGCGTGCGGACGTGTTTCCACCCTGTCTTTTTGATAATGGAACACTTCTGAAAGGAAAAACTTTCCCCAGTGGAAAAATCTCTGTCAGGTATTTGTACATTTTAATACCTTGCGTCAAAAACACCCTCCCTAGAGAGGCCGCTTGACGTTACAATAGATTTTCTCATTATTCGGACTTTCTTTTCGCCTCTGCTTTTGACACCACAGGTTATTCTTTTCATCTGGTCAGGACTCTGTGGAGACACACTGGACTTCTTAATCATGTTGCTGACGTTCCTCAAAAGATGCTGGGTAACCGGGTTTTGCTTCTGCTATGAAGGACTGTCATGTCAGACTGGAAAGTCTGGAAAGTTCCTTGATTTGACAGGTGTCAGTCAAAGAAAAAGACTACTGCATGAGGTTAGATGGAATGAATTGTAGCTCTGTGTCCGGTTTCATGAAAATTGTCTTAAGAAAGAAGTTATGAAATGTCTAGAAAAAAAAAAAAATTAATTATTTGTTCTTATTAAGATGAAAATGACAGACTTGTGTTATTTGATTAATGGTGATTTTTGTCAAAGACTCTCTGATCAACTTTTACTTGAAAAAAAAAAAACACTTAAAATACTGCCTTCATAGAACAGTAATGATTATAATAAGCGTGTACAATATTGTAGTTAAACTGAAGGTTATCAAGCTTATGTTGATTTTTAAGAACACTGTGTTCAGGAATTCAAGTTCTTCTTGTGCTTTGTCTTTAGAACAATCAAAAAAGTCAAGAACATTCTTAAGAAATGTTTTTTAAGAACGTAACATTTATTCTTAAAGGACTAGTTCACCCAAAAATAAAAATTTGCTTAAAATGTACTCACCCTCAGGCCATCTGAGATATTGATGTTTGTTCATGGGAACACATCTGGAGAAATTTAGCATTACATCACTTGCTCACTAATGGATCCTCTGCAGTGAATGGGTGCCGTCAGAATGAGAGTCCAAACAGCTGATTAAAAAGGGAAAGGGAAGTGGTATGTGGCCAAGTATGGTGACCCATACTTGGAATTTGTGCTCTGCATTTAACCCATCCAAGTGCACACACACAGTAGTGAACATGCACCTGGAGCAGTGGGCAGCCAATGCTGCGGCGCCCGGGGAGCAGTTGGGGGTTTTGGTGCCTTGCTCAAGGGTCTCACCTCAGTCGTGGTATTGAGGGTACACCTACAATCCCTGTCGGACCTGAGACTCGAACCCACGACCTTTGGGTTACAAGTCCGACTCTCTATCCATTAGGCCATGACTGCCCCTAATAAAGCTTCCTCCGGTGAAAACATCACAATAATCCAGAAGTTAAGCAAAAACAGTCCAAAACAGTTCAAAACAAATATGTTTGTGGATTTTAATGCGAGAGGACAAAAAAAGATGGACTTTTTCACCGGAGGAAGCTTTATTATGAATTATGAACTCATATGTTGGCCAGAAGCAACAATTTAAAGTTAAAAACGTCTTAATGGTGGATTTGTTCATTACAAAGATGCAGTTTTTCACAAGATATTAATTGATGGACTGGAGTGTTGTGGATTACTTGTGGATTATTGTGATGTTTTATCAGCTGTTTGGACTCTCATTCTGACGGCACCCATTCACTGCAGAGGACTGGTGAGCAAGTGATGTAATGGTACATTTCAGATGAAAACAAACAATCTCATCTTGTATGGTCTGAGGGTGAGTAAATGTTCAGCAAATTTTCATTCTAGGATGAACTATTCCTTTATGTTAGAAAATAAGAAGAAAATAGCGGAATTTTATTTTTGCTGAATCTCACTCGTGTTGTTCAAGCAACTGTCATGCAACTTCTATTGACACGATTACATCTATTAGCAATGTGCACCAGTGCATCACAGCAGACATTCCCCCTGCTTTCTTTTTCATTTGTGACAATGCACTATCCCTCTCAATACCCATTTATTATTCTGACCCATTCTGTTATTGTCAGCTCTGCAGTCTATTAGGGAGCGCTGTCCTATGCAACTGTCACTTAGCCTGAGAAAACTTTAAGCATGTCACTGCACAACTATTTGTCTCCACCTCAAACACTTCCTGTGGAGCAGAATACAAGATGTCTCATCTTTTGCAATAGGAACAGGGGCCGTGAAAGATGAATTATTTACTTTGCTGACTTGTGCAGAGCCTTGGGAAAGAGACTACAGTCAGTGAACGACAGGGGCACAAAAACCTCCTTCCCGAAGCGACTCCAGCAACACTACATCTGCAGCCATCTGAACACATCTACCCTTTACATCTGAGCTCTGCGTATATACATTTGCCGATCGTATTGCTCCGCTCACTCTTGGGAGGTTAAAGAAAGTTCTGAGCAGCTGTATCTGTAATGTTCGCGGGCTTTGAATGCAATAAAAATATTGAATCACAAGAGAAAGGCCTCATGGAGTGCTTCTATTCGAAGAACACTTTTCATTCGCTTGTATGTTTGTTATGCATTTCCTGAAAGTTTTTTGGCAAAAGTTAAATTAACTGTCGAATATGAAATCTAAGACAATCAGTGATCCATATACAGAAATAAATGCTGTTTTTGCTTGATTATTTTAATTGTTATGTTTTTAATGTAATTCTGATGTTGCTCTTTCTAAGCACATGAAACCTAATGGACTGTAAATAAACTTTGCATTAGATGTTTTTTTTTTTTTTTTAGACTGTAAAATATTGGTAAGTAAACAAACTGTAAATAAATAAAAAATAAAATAAAAAAGATTACTGGAGTATGTTTTACAAGAAAATACTATTTCAGTTTTTCTACTTCAAAATTTTTGTTTAATTCAACATTTTATTGTCGATTTGGTAACACTTATATAGGGAAAACTTTTTCACTATTAACTGCGACTTTTCCCTTAACAAATTCCTAATTTGCTGCTTATTAATAGCTAGTAAGGTAGTTGTTAAGTTTAGGTATTGGGTAGGATTAGGGATATAGAATAAGGCATTAATATGTGCTTAATTAGTACTAATAAAAGGCTAATATTATAGTAATATGCATGCTAATAAGCAACTAGTTAAGAGACCCTAAAATAAAGTGTTACCGTTGATTCTTTATACTGTATGTCAAATTTACTAGCAATTTTGGAGTCAAAATGTTATACCAATTTATTTTATTAATATGTCAAAATTGTGTTTATTTTTTTCTTCAGATTTCATTTTTATTTTACTTTTAGTAATTTTGTTATGTGTTTTTGTCATTTTTATTAGTTTTTGTTTTTATTTCTATTAATCTCATTAATTTGATTCTATTATAATTTATTTTAATTCAGTTTTAGTTGTAGTAATTTTAGTACTTCAACTTAAACTTTTGTTATTCTAGTTAGTGGCCAAGATATCATTTCTAATTTTCATTTAAGTTTAAGTTTAAGTAAGATATAAAAAAAGTTATATTTACATTTTATTTCAGCTTTATTTCATTAAACCATAAAGGACATTTAATAGTTTTAGTTACATTTTCAAAACTGACTGGATGTTTGTTTTTGACATACATTAAGGTATAATAAGGTATAAAATGAATGTGGAAAACAGTTCAGATCATTTAGATAAATATGATATGAAGTATTCAAACCAAGGTCTCTAAATTGTTTACAAACTTCTGAGTCATTGTTGAGATCTCTTTTGAAATTCTACAGGATTACTGTACTTTGTTTTCAGGGGAAAACGTGCAAAGCAAGAGGAAGTCTCATTTGCTCTCCATTCAATCTCGATGTTGTCTAGCAGAAATCTCATTTAGGATTTTTCTCTCATGGGAGGCATCATTTTACATTACAGGAGCTGGATCATGCGCTTAGCACAGAGGTGAAAAAATCTGTTTATTACTTCACAATGTACCGCATATGTTGACAAGCTATGCAACCTATGCAAAGCCATCCTGCCAGTATAATATCGCCTGACTGAAAGTAGTCCCATTGGACACTGCAACCAACAGCTGGCGGATTTTCGTTTATAATCTCTCTCTTGGTTTGATCTATGCTCGGTATCAGCCGTCTGCCTGCGAGTTTAAAATGAACAATAAAGCAGGCAAAGATTTCGACGTGCCAGTGACCTGAGATTCAGGCGAGGATTTTGTAAACAAAATTACTTGCTATTCCTGAAGGGC
Organism: Spinibarbus caldwelli; assembly: GCA_039654775.1. NCBI lineage: Eukaryota > Metazoa > Chordata > Actinopteri > Cypriniformes > Cyprinidae > Spinibarbus > Spinibarbus caldwelli. Next base: position 6,751,154 of record CM077222.1, on the reverse strand, counting down.
GTACGGTTCAATTTTTTTAAATAATTTTGTGTGTACTCCTACTTTGAATACATTTCCTGGGAGTGGAAGAATTCTCTCCCTGACAAATATGACCCAATTTATGCTGACTTTGAAGTGGTGCAGAGGCTGAAAGACATTCAGAGATCAAGTCAGGATTTAAAATTAGGGTCTATTGAGAAGCAATTATGTCTTCATAGCAAAGCTGAATTTTCTGCATCAAATCAATGTTCCAAATCAAAAAGTGTCTTGATGTTGGCTGACATATTTTCCGTCCACTTAATTACATTCTTCTAATATCATAAGACACTGAATGTGTAATGTGTAATCTCCCGCAGGACTGCCACACTTCCACAGAGAGCAAACCGCTAGCCAATTAACTCTCCATACATCTTAAATCATTGCCATATGGCAATTTCTCTCAGTCTGCTCCTCATTCTTAAGGGTAAAAAAAGATTATTCCCTAAGAGATTGATTATAGAAAATCAGCAGGCACACGCATACCTGATTTTACAAAGTAGTGAATCTCACAAAGCCTGCCAAAATGTGGAATATTTCACCGCAAAATCAAAAGGAAGCATATTTTGGTGCTTTTGTGCATCACTTGAATTGTGACATCTTTCAGTTAGGAACATTATTTATTTTCTATTCTGGTGATTCTCATTATTTTACTTTATAATTCAACAGTATTTCTGCTAGTTAATGCAATAGTCTCTTTTTTTGTATTACAATAAAAATACTAAAAGAATTATTTTATTTTTTGCATATATATATATATATATATATATATAAATATATATAAAAACGCAAGCTGCTGAACTACTTTGCACGAAATTTCTACAACATGAGAATGTTGACTTTGTTTGTGGCCTTTGCAATCAACTTCATTCTGCTGTTTTACAAGGTGATTCACACTTCAGCATTTACTTTTGACCTTCAGTAGTCTAGTGAGTTCTCTGAACCAACCCCTAGAATGTATTTGTGTCTCCGAGCGTGTGTTTTGTAGGGTTGGGTATCATTTGAATTTAATCGATTACTAATTCCTATTCCAATAAGATAAAAAAAATCCAAACATTTAGATGTCAAGCATATTTATATGGTTTTACAAAAAATACCACAGAAAAAACAACTAGACTAATATAAATTTCAAACATTAAATTGTTGAAGACAAGTAAACAGTGAGGAACCTTGCTATGTGTACTGTGTTAGGCTAACTGAGACTCGTCATAGCACTTGCTCTTTTGTTAGTTTTGATTGCTTGTATTGTCCTCATTTGTAAGTCGCTTTGGATAAAAGTGTCTGCTAAATGACTAAATGTAAATGTAAATGTATATATATATATATATATATATATATATATATATATATATATATATATATATTTTTTTTTTTTTTTTTTTTTTTTTTTTATTTGGCAATTAATTGTGATCTGGATGTATACTTGACAGGTTTTCATGAAATTGACCTAAAGACACCCCTAAGGTGGCATTACAGCCTCATCTTCATGTGATTCATCATCACTCATTTAATAAGCGTATACAGTATGAAACGTGATGATTAAAGATAATTAAATATTTGTAGTCTCAGTGCACATTAGATCAGTGAAGCACAGTTTCTAAAAGTGATATGAGGAAATGTATTAACATAATCCAGTAGGATATTGTTTGATACAAACAGACACATTAATGACCTAAGAGGGGTGATTTAATATTGCACATTCCCTCACCAGAAATCAAACCCAGACCATGCTAGTGAGCACCAAATCCACACCAGCAGGAATGCCATGAGTGTAGATCATCTATGAATGAGCTACACATCCCTTATAAAAAAATAAATAAATATAATAAAGAGATACACAGGTCATACAATTCATGTCAGAATGTACATGCAGTCTTAATATATACTGTATATATTATCTTCTACATTGTATTTTGTACTATCATGAATTCAAAGTGAGCAGTGGAAGCTGTTTCATATGTAGAGGACTGATTGATTGCTATAGCATTGGACAGAGCTTATTTTATTTGCAATTTATAATCCAGGAATGATGTCCATCTTATCTAAAGCACACTGGCCTTGCACATTTCCACATGCTTTCATGAAACATACTGAAATAGTCAGTCTGGCAGCTACAAATGTTCTCTCCAGTCTGACCACTTACCAGACAAACAAACAGTCTGAGGTGAAGAACATCAGCTTGCATAATGCATTTCTTCAGCGGCCTAAAAAAGAGTAGCGTTGCATAAGTAAAAAATCCTGATCTGCAGTAATGCAATTGTTTGGTGACAGTAAGACATTACTCTTGTGCTTGCTTTGCAGGCTCGTGTTCTTCTGCGTGCCCTCTCCACATCTGCAGTCTGTCCTGTTTCCAAACGCCGGAGAGGCTAAAAGGTGGAAAAAGGGAACAAATGCATCCATTTAGGGGCACAATTGAAATGTGTATAATGCATTTTGAAAGTCTCGCTATGAATAATTGGTAAAGCACAGACTGGAGGAAAAACAACAGGCAAACATGATGTGAGGTCATCTTAGGAAATTTACTTGGCTTCCTTGAGCACAAAAAATTAAATTATACTTTTCTATGAAAATGAAAAAAGGCCAAAAACAAAAAGAAAAGTCCACAGTTTAAGCTAACATGGCACAGTTCACTTATATCCAAGTGACATGCTTCATTAATCAGGTCACTGTTCACCCAGTTACAGTGGGGGAAAAAAATGATTTGATCCCCTGCTGATTTTGTACGTTTGCCCACTGACAAAGAAATGATCAGTCTATAATTTTAATGGTAGGTTTATTTGAACAGTGAGGCACAGAATAGCAACAAAAAATACAGAAAAACGCGTTTTTTGAAAAATTTCAAAAAAGTTATAAATTGGTTTGCATTTTAATGAGTGAAATAAGTATTTGATCCCCTATCACTCAGCAAGATTTCTGGCTCCCAGGTGTCTTTTACACAGGTAAGGAGCTGAGATTAGGAGCACTCTCTTAAAGGGAGTGCTCCTAATCTCAGCTTGTTACCTGTATAAAAGACACCTGTCCACAGAAGCAATCAGTCAATCAGATTCCAAACTCTCCACCATGGCCAAGACCAAAGAGCTGTCCAAGGATGTCAGGGACAAGATTGTAGACCTACACAAGGCTGGAATGGGCTACAAGACCATCGCCAAGCAGCTTGGTGAGAAGGTGACAACAGCTGGTGCAATTATTTGCAAATGGAAGAAACACAAAATAACTGTCAGTCTCCCTCGGACTGGAGCTCCATGCAAGATCTCACCTCGTTGAGTTTCAGTGATCATGAGAACGGTGAGGAATCAACCCAGAACTACACGGGAGGATCTTGTCAATGATCTCAAGGCAGCTGGGACCAGATTTAATGGCAGATTTCGTGAAAGTCACCAAAACACACTCATGAGATATTATTGTAGCCTATATTGATTTTTTTATTTATATAGTTTTACTTTTAATACAGAATTATTTTACTAGTTTAGTTTTATTTTCTATTTATTTGTATATGCAATTATTATATTACATATACATATGCAGTGTTATATCCACGGGTGCTGCGGATAATCCGCGGGTCGGGTGGGTCGGCTAATAATTCATTATTTGCGGGTGGGCTGCGGGTGGATAAGATGAATCATTAATGATGCAAATATTAACTACATTTTCTAAATAGGCTACTGAAATTGAATAAACTGTAAATTAACATATTAAAGTTATTCAACAAAACATTATTTAGTCAAGAGCAGTGAGGGATTTCCTCTGTCTTTTGTTGTTTGATTAACATTAATGACAGACGGCACAGCTTTATTAGGCTGCTGTCACAAGACCTATTTCATGGATCCAATACTTATACACATGCGTTTTCTTTCGCAACTGTTTACATTAACTTAAGACAAAACCGACAGTGCTTATGAGGATACTTGCCAAGATGACCATTTTGACGGCATTTTGTGTGTACTTGGCCACTTAAGCGCAACCAGATTTGCTTGCAAACTCAATTTGGTACTCGCAGAGCGCGCTTAGGATGTGCCTGTGAACGCACAGAAAAGCACCTCTGGAGAACGCGAGTACCGAATGGCTTACAAAGACGTGAAAATAAATACATTTTTGTGACGAAATTCTGAACCTAATTAAACATAATTCAGAGAATTGTAATTCTCTGTAATTATACAGAGAATTTTGAAATGGATTTCCATGACTTTTCCAAAACTTTATGGGTTTATTTATTTTTCCAAAACTTTCCAGGCCTGGAAATTGATGTTTTAAAATTCCATGACTTTTCCGGGATTTTCATGACCTTACGAACCCTGAATGTGACGATCGGGTGAGGGTCAGGTGCGGTTATCTAAATCAGACAAAAATATAGGTGTGGGCGGTTGGCGGGTAGATAATTTATTTGAAGCTGCAGATTCGGGTGACGTTTTAGCTTATCCGCGCATCACTAGCATGTGTGTGTGTGTGTGTGTGTGTGTGTGTGTGTTACACTGATTTTTATTTTATTTTTTTTAATCTTTTTTTTTTTTTTTTTTGTGATCTGGACATATTCTTGACAGGTTTTTGTGAAATACAGACACCCCTGAGATATTATTCTAGCCTACTGACTCATTATTATATGAATCACTATTTACTGAGCTTATAAAAGACATGTGCGAAAGTAATGTGAGGTCAGGTTTCTAGAGCACTTATGTTGCAAGCTCTTTTTCTAATAAAATGGAAAAACTCCCCCAAAAACAATTAAAAGTGCACAGTTTAACATGGCACTGTGAATTTTTTATTCAAGTGACATGCTTCATGAATCAGGTCAGCGTTCTTCTCCCAATTACAAGATAAGCAGTGGTAGCATGTCTTTGATAAAGGACCCTTCATTACCGGTCCCAGCTCCCTCTGTTCTGTGTTGTATTAAAACTCCAGTAGTCAGTGTTAGACCCCTGATGCTTAAAGCAGCGCAGTGGTGCTCACACAGGAATATAAATGATGAGAATCTGGGCTGAATGGAGATCCAGGTCACACCATCTGAATTTAGGCACATCAAGGCCACAGTCTGTCTCAATCCCAAAATGCACCGTGACATCCATCTAGAAATTTTAACCCAGATTTACATCAGACAGTACAAGAACTGTTCAGTCTGCAAAAGTAAATATGTCATTAAAACCAAACAACAACAGTTATTAGTGAAAGTGAAGTGACGTGTGGCAACCCATACTCTGAATTTGTGCTCTGCATTTAACCCATCCAGGTGCACACACACACACAGTAGTGTGGGTGGAATAGAGCACTGTACATTCACTCCTCCCACCTACAATCCCTGCCAGACATGAGACTCGAACCCGCGACCTTCAGGTTACAAGGCCGACTCTCTATCCATTAGGCAACGACTGTCCCAGAATCTATTAATGGTAGCACTTTACACTTTACAATAAGGTTTAATTTGTTAACATTAGTTAAATGTAAGATAGGTGATTTCAAAAAAGGCTAGACATATCAAGTTAGCTTTGAAAGCATAAGATTACACCCTCCATTCAAATCACTCTCCAAAGCCACGCCTCCTCCAAAACACATGAATGCACAAAGGCAGACCAGAGGCAATCAGCAGCTAAATGCAACGCTGTTATATTAACTCATGTCTTATTCACCAGTGAGAAAAGATTACAGTTCAAAGTGCATAATATTACAATAATAATGCCTTCCATTCTTGCTTGGTCTGCAACAGTGTAATGGACTGCTGATGTCGTATTATGTCTGTATGAAATGCAAATACATACATTGACAGGCAGGTATGACAGCCTATCGTAGTCCTTGGACTGAGGAATATGACTGGACGAACATGTTATGGTCCTATGCATTCAACAGACAACATGAATAGCTACACATAAATACATTTAGACCAACATAGACTTAACTTAGTGATTGCTATCAGGATGTGAAGATCAGTGGCATAGCGGACAGGCATGCAGGGCCCGCGATAAGACAATGGGGTGCATTGAAAGATGATGATCATGTATCGACGATAGCCAGAGATATTGTCAAAAGCATTAAATATCGTCATTATTAAGAGTATTTGGCATTTCCAATTAATGTAGGCCTGTTACATTCTGGCCATTATTATTAGGTTACTTTTATTATTAAATTAATATTACAATTAATTTGCTCTGCAATAATTTCATAGCGCATCACCTCATAACTGATGCGCTGTGAGGATAATAAAAGATTAGGCTATTAGCTTAGGCTGCTACTCGTTAAAAATGTTTTAAAATGTCTTTTAAATTATTAAGTTCACATTAGAATTTCTTTATGTAGGCCATATACTGTAGTAAAGAACCAAAAAAAAAAAGCTTAGGAGACTCAAAATGGGTGCCCTAATTATGTCATACATTCAAAATTCATGTACTAGATTCTGTTCTTCCTGTTTCCTAAAACAAGTTTAAATATAAAGATATAACTTAATATAAGTTACTTATATATAACAAACACATTCTGAAATAGGCCCAGGTCATTTCATTCCAGCGATCAGTGTTGGGGAAGCTACTCTGAAACTGTAGCTTGACCAGCTACAAGCTACTCGTACATTAAAGTAGTTAAGCTACATTCAAGCTACCCTTCTGAAAAGTAACTAGCTACACTACAAATTACTATCAAAAAGTAGCTAGCTACATTGAAACTACTTTCAATTTTTATTATTATTATTATTATTATTATTATTATTATTATTATTACTACTACAAGTAACATTACAAATAACTAAATAATTATTAATGAAGAATTATTATGAAGTTATAAGTAAAATATTTGGGGTTTAAAACAACATACTGTAATGCAATCATGATTTCAAAGAGTAGGGTGAATTCAGGTTGATTGGGACACTTTTCCAAGCCATTTCAATGACAAAAAGTGTCCCAGTCATTTGATTTTTTAAACTATCCGATACACACAATAATAAAATACTGTATAGTTATATAGACTGTCAAAGTGCAAAATTGCTACTAACATAACAACAATGCAAGAACAAAATGTATGCAACTTAAACTGATTTCTGAGGAGTCGTAAAATCAGCAGGTTAAACTCACATGCAGTATTTACTGACTGTGAATGGAGACATCAATAGACCCTTTTCACAAGACTGTGATGACGTGTTTAACGGTCATCAGCATCGTAAATCCTCAAAAGTTTTTCATATTTGTATTTTTAAAAAAATGTATGTAGATATATAACACTATTCTTTGTATTATATTACCTTTGCATGAAATTACCAAAAAAATAGTTTACGCTAATGTGAGGGTGTTTCTAATGCAGAGTCTATGGGAAGGACGGTAAATTTGACATCGTTCGCTCTTCTGACTGCTGTTATCAGTCTCTCTCAATTTTTTTCTTTTATTCAAAGTCATGAAAACACTATTGTATTCTTTTCTTTTGCTATGTGAGCAAATGGGAATGCAAAAAAATATATTTGTGGTACTCTCCCATTCACTGCTCTTCAAGTTTACCCAACTATGACGACTTCCGCTGCTGAGAAACCCGGAAATGTGAAAAAGGTCCATCATCAGCTGCGCACGTGAACACTGCGCTTTGCGTGAATCCCGCCACAACCATCCTTTGCCAAATCATAAGCCACTACTATATCGCGATTTTATTTTCTGTTTGATTAGTGTTCATTACAAATCTGTGGGGGGACAGATTATATTCTGACCGTTCATCAATGTAAAACAGACATTTGATCTAGAGTGCAAAAAAGAAGAATAATTAATCAGTTTAAAAAGGCTATTATTCACCCCCGTATGTTCTTTAAGTCTTCGACGTAGACCGCATTTTAATCTTTGTTTTGCGTAGATTACAGTTGATTCATGTGAAATATATCCACTCCTGTACATCCTTTGCAATATCATCAGACGATTTCTTGTCGGTGGAAAGACTATAATGCCGCTCGATGCCCGATATCACCACAGATGGCGGTAATGAACAAATTTAGTTTGTGATCTAGTAGTCAGAGGACGCTGCGTGCGCTGCTTCAAAGCATTATAGGTTATAGGTATAACCATTATAGGTTATAGGCATTACAGGTTCGTCAGTCCTTAGAACACAAAACGGAATGTAGCGTTTGATCGAGCAACACCGCTATTTGCTGGAAAAAGTAGTTAGTTACAGGAAAAGCTACACTGTTTTAAAAATAACATCACTACTGTAAAGCTACTGAAAAATGTAGTTAAGCTAGTAGCGTCGCTACTTGTAGCTAGCTACTCCTCAACACTACCAGCAATTAGATATGAAATACAACAGCATACAGAACACATTAAAATACAGATACAATGTCCTCTCAACAGTTGGGCTGCATCATCATCAATTTTGCAGTTTCCTTGTTTTTATTTGTACATCAAAGGTGACGGGGAACCGTGAAAAAAAAAAAAAAAATTAACAGCCCACTTTACATACAAATAAAAAGCCAATGACAACAAATAAGGCATGAGAAAATAATACTGAAAAGAATGGACAAAGCAACGGAGCAAATGAAAACACAAACAGGCTGCTCAGTTGACTCTGGCTGCATTATGCATGTGCATTATGAAGAGATGCAAGCTAAAGTACAGCAGTGAAAATCATGCGCTTTCAGGAAAAAAAAAAAAAAATACTGTCACTGGGCCAGTGCCTTTTCAAAAGGTACTAATATGTACTGTTAAGGTACTAATATGTAACATTTAGAGGTAAATAAGGTACAAAGGTGTACTTTTAGCTTTTATACAATAGTATTAGGGCTACAAAATCGATTAATCGTGTCCAAAATAAAAGTATTTTTTAAAAATATATTCATGTATTTGTGTGTATTTATGTATACATATACATATGCAAATATACACAGTACACACACATATATTATGTAAACATAGTTTTATTTTGAACGCGATTAATCATGATTAATCAATTTTACAGTCCTACTTAGGATACTGTGAGGGGGCATTTACGCGACCTCATTTTCAACAAAAAATGGAAACCTTTGCGTTTTGGACATTCGTTTGCATGACAATGGCGTTTTGGAGGCCTAAAAATGCAAACTTTTGAAAACTGGTTTCAAGGTGCACGTTTTTGAAAATGATGACACTCATTTCCATGTAAATTATAAAAGCATGAATTTTTTGCATGCGTATTATGTGTTGAGTCTATAGGAATGCGTATGTGCTCAGACGTGTAGTGTTTCTTTACAAAATGACATTGCCAACTACTTTTTAAGTTTTAGTCGTTTTTGCGGATCCGTTGCGATTGTTGACAGAATTTTCTTACATATGCAAAACTTTTCAAAAATGCAAAGGAAAACCTTTCTGTTTTTAGTACATCATTGTCATGTTTATTCCCAGTCCAGCTCCTGACTTATGAAAGCAGCAGGTGGCCGTGAACACAAGTGCTACAATAAAAACTCCTGCCAACTTGTAATGACGCACGTCTGCATGGAAGACCAGTTGGTTCCTAAAACCCAGATACGGTGTGACATATGAGACAATGACCGTCTGGTCTCACACAACTGGACCTTCTGCTGCTGACTGACAACCACGCTGTTTTAGTGTCTCAGATTTATGCTTTCTGTGCTCCAAATTCATCTACTGTACTTCTGTTTTCTTGACCAACCTCTTTTGTCATCATCTTTGATGATGTGTCTATACCCAAGTCAGCTGATGCTGTACAGTTCCCATCTCATTTCAGCCTATCGATAATTAAGCAACCATAATTTACTTGTTCTGGTCTGTACAGTGTCAATTAATATCTGTAATGAGTTGGTGATTAGAATTGGCCTCTCTAATTAACCTGATTGTCTGGAGGGGATTATCTCCATATGCAATAACCAGCATACGAGTCCTATAGCACTGATTAGGAGCTGGAACTAGGCGCTGAGATAAGAAGAATTAGAATGAGAAGTTCCCTTAATGAAGCACGAAGCAACAGACTCGTTTTCTCAATTAACAAAATATCCCAAAGCCAAAAGAATAGAATAAATTTACACAATGCCAATTTCAAGAGAAAAAATTGTTGCCACCAAAAAGAAGCTGTCAGAATATTCTTACAGCTGCAGAAAACGTCTAAATTGTTAAATGTGCCATCTTGTTCCTTATAAAATGTGTTTGATAGTAAAGTAACTATTTGTCGTTATTTTGATGTCAATTAGTTTGACATAGTAGGCTATTATAATAAAGTTGAAAGGAAAAAGTGTATTTAAAAAAGAATTCACAGTGTTGTTTGTTTAAAAAAAAAATGTCAATCAAACATCAGTAGCCATGATAATTATGTATTTGATATTAAAATAGGCTATAACAAAAAAGAGATTCAAATCATTCTAAATTCTAAAAGTATATATACGGCAAAGTAAATTACATTTTATGTGTTTGCAGTGAGTTTGTACTGAGTGTGATTCAATAAAAAGGCCATGTACTGCGAAATAATGGCAAGAATCGTCAGCTTGGGAGCTGCACGCTAATTAATATACAACATACATGTGACCAATGGTCTGATTCACGAACAAATTACTTTTATGAGTTGGTTCTTTTTAGTGAATGAAAAACATACCGTGACCAGTGTGGTCTGAATCACAAACAAATGACTCCTATGACCAGTTCATTTTAGAGAATCTAAGGGCGAATTCCAAATGGCTTTTTTGCACCCTTGAAGGGCACTTTGGGAATGGGACGCCATTTAGGGACATTCCAAACAAAAGTGACTGAATGCCTTCACAAAGGGCCCTTCCAGAAGTCCATTAGTGAAGGGAACATGTGATGGTCACTTCACGGAAGTGATTTCCGTTTGTGATGATGTGATCTTCAGACATTGGTCTCAAACTCAATTCCTGGAGGGCTGGAACTCTGCAAAGTTTTGCTCCAACCTTAATCAAACATACCTGATCTAGCTAATCAAGGTTTTGAATTTGAGACCACTGGGTTAGGAGATCTTACGATGCATTTTAAAGCAAAGTTGGGGTAGATTTCGACCTTACATACAAACGTAAGTTTAAATTAAATTAAATTAAATTTTTCTTTATTTTAATGTAATACAAAACATTTTTCATCAGTGAAAAATATATGATTTAAGACGATATGTAAGCAAGTTTAGTTATAAAAAATTTAATAGTAAATAAGACACAATTAGACAATATTTAAGTAAAACAATGATAATGAGAATATTTGCAATAACTGATGGAGTGCTGAATGCTGCACGCACGCGCAGCGTTGTCAAGGTAACAGGTGGTCAGTCATTCCCTTCACCAAGGGAGTTCAAACACTTATATGAGAAAGTAATGCCCTACACCATTGGTCTCAAACTCAATTCCTGGATGGCCACAATGGTCTGGTATTTTTATTTATTTATTTTTTTTTTTATTTTTTTTATTTTTTTTTTTCCAGCAGGGACATTACAACTGTGGGCGGATTCACGAACAAATAACTCTTTTGAACCGGTTCTATTTAGTGAATCTAAACATATCATGCTATCAGCGTAGTTTGATTCCCAAAAGACTGACTTTATGAGTCGGGTCGTTCTTGTAAGGTATGTTTATAAAAGTCACCTTTTTGATAGTCTGACAAATCCGTCACTGAACGGAGCGGTTAATGAATCAACATTTGACTCGCTGACTGAACTGCAAGTTATGGTTATTTTCAGTGAGGTTCCTGTACCTTACCAGCAGGACTAGGCCTTAACTGCCCACTACTAACCAGTTAACTTTACACCCCCTGTCTTAGACCCCATACATCCTTCACTCTCATATACAAAAGCTGTCCCTGGAGCAGTACTCTTTCTAATATGTAGCATTCCTTCAAGGTACTAATATGCACATTTCAGGGGTAAATAAAAGGTGTAGTCTTCCTTTTGAAAGGGTACTGAACAGAAACAAATTGTATACTTTTTTTCTCCCACTATGGCAGGTGAATCATTTGCACACTTGATCACTTCTGAATGAAACATGCTCCATCACTTAAAAGGCACATGCCATGTACTAAAGTGCAGAGAAAGCTCATCCCAGGACTTTAAAAAAAATAGCAAAAGAAGATAATGACTTTACATGTACCAGAAATCCTCTTCTTGGTAAAATAATAATAATAATAATATTAACCTAATCCTTGGACACAGTTTGCTTTATCTCACCGTCTGTATTAGTGATTGGCAGATGTTGTGATATTCAGAATCCCCGCTGCTTTTTATTATTATTAGCTATTATTATTCATTGTACTTTTTCCCCCTGGAGCTTTTAGTAGTCTGCAGGGAACATTCGCCTGAGTTTCTTTGTTAGACTGTGAGAGAGTCCGTAATGATCTCCCACAGGACTAAACCGCTGCATATTCCTTTACAACATGTTCTGAGATTTCATTTATTTAATTGATTTTAATTTTTCCTGTTTCCTGTCCGCTTCACTGAGATGTTCTTATCGCGTTCTCAATAGAGACATACCTTGACTGCATGGTTTTGCATAAAGGGAAAACTTTGGTCAAGGGCTTTTTTTTTGGTAAACTTCTGCGGAAGGCCAGCAACAACAAGGCTTGCGGAAAACATCACAAGAATTCATTTTTATTTACTGTTTACAACAGGACCACAACATCACATCGAGGGGAGGAAAGGCAAGGCATGCTGCCTCAGATACGGAGAATTTTTCTCTTCAAGGTCACCTTGTGAACCTCTGGGCAATGCTGGTTGGAAAATTACTTACGAAAACAAAATTGTGGACTTATGTCAGAACTCTCTGGCCTTGAGATAAAAAAAAAAAAAATCAATAGATGCTGTGTCATTGTTAGTGTAGATAATGCACTGCATTGCATTGTATGGAGAGTTCCCCTTTCAGTCGGTCACTCCGAGTCACGTCGGATGACCGACGAAATTGGGATCTCGCCAGGGAGACCAATCCACTTCGAGTGTAACTAAACGAGCCAATGGACATTGGCATGCGATTATTGCATCCAGCTGCCGCTGATCACAGCGTGAGCATAAGAGGCAGCTGATGCACCGCATCAATTATCCTTTCGCTTCGGAGCCGAGCGGTAGTGAAGCTACTGCTCCCTTTCCCGAGAAGAGTGTTCTGTGAACGAGTGCGGGCGTTACGGTGCAGCAGCGGTGGTCACGGTGTCCGGGAGAGCTGAATCATCTTCCCGCTGGCAGCCACACTCGGAGTGTGCGGTGGCCAAGCTCCCCTGCGTGCTTCAGCACCTCAAAAAAAAAAAAAAAGAGCATTCTAAGAGCAAATTTCTCTAAGAGAGTACACGGGTGATCGCGTCTTTTTAAAGATGTCTTATCACCCGTGCGTTTCTGGCTGTGGTCGCTTCCTGGCGCCTCAGGACGGTCACGATTGCTGCCTCACGTGTCTGGGCATTCAGCACGCTGAGGAGGCTTTCGTGGATGGCTCATGTTCTTCTTGTGGGGACATGACCATCTCGGAGTTGCGTCTTAGACTCCGCTATGTCAAACATGGCGGAGTCCCTCTGCCTCTGCCGTGGTCCAGCGTGCGCGCCGCTGGGTCCGGTGGGGGCAGAGGTGATCTGAGGATTACGGTGAGGGCTTCCCCAAGTGGAGCTCCTCGCCCCTCAAGCACTCCGCAGCCGGTGGTGCTGCCGAAGGAGCGTGCTGGGCCCTCTGCTCGGGGTGCACCAGGCGTCTCCTTCGGTGGTCCCCCTGACGACCAGATGTCGATCACTGCATCGGAGGGCGGGCCCTCTCTCTCCGGGGATGACGACTCGGCTGCGCTGCCCCCTTCGGGTGTGGTAGCGTTGTCCGAGCCAGACCCAGAGATGACGGCCATGCTTTCCCGGGCCGCCGAGAATGTCGGGCTCGTGTGGAATCCACCACCGCGTCCCGATCCTTCGAGGCTGGACGAGTGGTTTCTCGGTGGGGGTCGCGCTGGTTCTCAGCGCCCCCCTCCGGTGCCATTTTTCCCGGAAGTGCACGAGGAGCTGACAAGATCGTGGAGGGCACCTTTCACTGCCCGAAACAAATCTTGTAGTTCTTCCGCTCTCACCACCCTCGATGGTGGAGCCGCTTTGGGGTATGCGGGCATCCCCTCGGTGGAGCGGTCTGTGGCCATGCAACTATGTCCAACAGCCGCTTCCACCCTGCGGGGTGATCCGTGTCTCCCCTCACGGGCCTCTAAGTATTCGTCAGGCCTAACTGGCAGTGCTTATAGAGCCTGTGGGGAGGCGGCTTCCGCCCTCCACGCTATGGCGTTGCTGCAGGTCCACCAGGCCAAAGCACTGAAAGACCTGCACGAGGGTGGTCACGACCTGACGGTTCTACATGAGCTGCGCGCTGCGACGGACCTCGCGCTACGAGCGACGAAGGTGACCGCACAGTCTCTGGGTCGTGCGATGTCCACGTTAGTGGTCCAGGAGCGCCATCTCTGGCTGTGTCTTGCTGACATGAGAGAGCTGGAGAAGGCACAGTTCCTGAATGCTCCCGTGTCACAGACCGGCCTTTTCGGCGACGCTGTCGAGAGCTTTGCCCAGCAGTTCTCGGCAGCCCAGAAGCAGACTGAGGCGATCAAACACATCATGCGCCGGAGGAAACCTGCTGCTTCCACTCCGGCTGCAGCCCCTCAGCCTGCTCGTCGCCGTGGGCGCCCCCCTGCGGCCGCCCCCGCTCCCGCGCGGCCGCAGCAGCCTTCCACCAGGCCGCGTCGTGGAGCCGGTCGCAGGCAGGACGCCCAGCCCGTCCAGGCCCCCGCCAAACCTGGCGGCAAGCGCAAGTGCAAGAGGCCCTGAGACGGGCGACCCAGAGATGGAGGAGACTGCTCTCCGGGAGATGGTGACCGCACCACTCCCTCCCCCGGTGGAGGGCCGGGTGGAGAATCCTGTGTTTCAGTTTGTTTTTTGTTCCGCCGCTGGCCCAGCAGCCAGCGGTACCCAAAACATCAGTAAAAGAGCGGTTTCCTCAGTCTCTGGGTCTCAAGAGGAGGAGAGGGGTGATCCGTGCATCACAGGAGCGCTTCCCTCCTCCTCTCTCGCCAGCAGGCAGCGGGTGGTTGCCCAAGAGCACCCCTCCTGCCCATTCGTGGAACCAGGTAAGGGTAGTAGCACTCCATTCCCCGCTTCAAGTCGTCAAACGCCGGGCTGTCACAAGCCTCAAGCCGGGTTCCTGTGTCTCCTCCCATGCCAGGGGAAATCAGGTGAGTGCTACACTACACACCCAGACCCTGCCCCCTGCCGTCACAGGCCAGGCCGTCACAGGCCCTGGGGCCGGTCCCTGTGTTCCACCTCGCTGCCCCACCGCGGGCGCGTCGGTGGCCCCGTTGGTCCCACTGGTGCGGTCTCTCGGAGCCTGGTTAGCGCTCCCCAGCCCGTCCCGGTGGCTCCTGCGGACCATCAGACTCGGCTATGCGATTCAGTTCGCCCGGCGTCCCCCCAAGTTCAGGGGCATCCGGTTCACTTCAGTCAAAGCCGTCGATGCCCCTGTCTTGCGCGCGGAGATTGCAGTCCTACTGGCGAAGGGTGCAATAGAGCCGGTCCCTCCAGCCGATATGAGGTCGGGGTTTTACAGCCCTTACTTCATTGTGCCCAAGAAAAGCGGTGGGTTACGACCGATCTTGGATCTGCGAGTTTTGAACCGTGCACTTCACAAGATGCCGTTCAAGATGTTGACGCAGAAACGCATTTTTGGATGCGTCCGTCCCCTAGATTGGTTTGCAGCGATCGACCTGAAGGACGCGTACTTTCATGTTTCGATTCTTCCGCGGCACAGGCCATTCCTGCGATTCGCGTTCGAAGGTCGGGCATTTCAGTACAAGGTCCTGCCCTTCGGGCTGTCCCTCTCGCCTCGTGTCTTCACCAAAGTCGCAGAGGCGGCCCTTGTTCCCCTGAGAGAACAGGGTGTGCGCATTCTCAACTACCTCGACGACTGGCTCATACTTGCACAGTCTCGAGAGCTGTTGTGCGCACACAGGGACCTGGTGCTCAGGCACCTCAGCCAGTTGGGCCTTCGGGTCAATTGGGAAAAGAGCAAACTCGTGCCAACGCAGAGGATCTCTTTTCTCGGCATGGAGTTGGATTCGGTCAACCAGACAGCACGCCTCACCCAGGAACGTGCTCAGTCGGTGCTGAACTGCCTCAAGACTTTATCAGGCAGGACAGCGGTCCCACTGAAACTCTTTCAGAGGCTCCTGGGGCATATGGCTGCAGCTGCGGCCATAGTTCCGCTCGGTCTGCTCCATATGAGACCGCTTCAGCACTGGCTCCATGGCCGAATCCCGAGGTGGGCGTGGAAACGCGGTACTCACCGGGTTCAGATTACACCGGCCTGCCGCAAGACCTTCAGCCCGTGGTCAGATCCTTCGTTCCTTCGGGCAGGAGTGCCCCTGGAGCAGGTATCCAGGCATGCTGTGGTATTCACGGATGCCTCGGCCACCGGCTGGGGTGCCACGTACAACGGGCACGCAGTATCAGGGGTTTGGACGGGCCCCCTTCTGCGTTGGCATATCAATTGCCTCGAGTTGCTGGCAGTACGCCTTGCCCTGTGCCGCCTCAGAGGGCGCCTTCGGGGCAGGGACGTTCTGGTCCGTACGGACAACACTGCGACCGTTGCCTATATCAACCGGCAAGGCGGTT
This sequence comes from Spinibarbus caldwelli, assembly GCA_039654775.1. Lineage (NCBI taxonomy): Eukaryota > Metazoa > Chordata > Actinopteri > Cypriniformes > Cyprinidae > Spinibarbus > Spinibarbus caldwelli. The sequence goes on along the minus strand of CM077222.1, from coordinate 6,734,607 downwards.
TGCGCTCCCGTCGCATGTCGCAACTCGCCCGCCACCTCCTCCTCTGGAGTCAGAAGCATCTGAGGTCCCTTCGTGCCATCCACATCCCAGGAGTGCTCAATCAGGTGGCCGACGAGCTGTCTCGAGCGGCACTTCCTGGGGAGTGGAGACTCCATCCCCAGGCGGTCCAGCTGATTTGGAGTCGGTTCGGAGTTGCTCAGGTAGACCTGTTTGCATCTCCAGAAACCACCCACTGCCAGTGGTTCTACTCCCTGTCCGAGGCAACGCTCGGCACGGATGCACTGGCACACAGCTGGCCCCAGGGCTTGCGCAAGTATGCGTTTCCCCCAGTGAGCCTGCTAGCACAGACATTGTGCAAGATCAGGGAGGACGAGGAGCAGGTCCTGTTAGTGGCTCCATATTGGCCCAACAAGACCTGGTTCCCGGAACTCATGCTCCTCGCGACAGCCCCTCCCTGGCCGATTCCTCTGAGGAAGGATCTGCTTTCTCAGAGACGGGGCACCCTCTGGCACCCGCGTCCAGACTTGTGGAAACTTCATGTGTGGTCCCTGGACGGGACGCGGAGGTTCTAGGTGACCTGCCCCAGGAGGTAGCGTTCACTATCGCTTCAGCACGAGCACCGTCCACAAGACGGGCCTATGCGCTGAAGTGGAACCTGTTTGTCGAATGGTGTTCCTCTTACCAGGAGGACCCCCGGAGATGTTCGATCAGAGTCGTGCTTTCCTTTTTGCAACAAGGGTTGGAGCGTAGGCTGTCCCCCTCCACCCTTAAGGTATATGTTGCTGCTATTTCTGCCCACCACGACCCCATAGAGGGGAGATCGGTGGGGAAGCACGATCTGGTCGTCAGGTTTCTTAGGGGGGCCAGGAGGTTAAATCCTCCGAGGCCTCCCTCCCTTCCCTCTTGGGATTTGGCTTTGGTGCTAAGAGCCCTACAAACTGCCCCCTTTGAGCCATTGCGGTCAGTCGAGTTGAAGTTTCTTTCTATGAAAACCCTACTCCTGACTGCATTGGCCTCAATCAAGAGGGTGGGGGACCTGCAGGCATTTTCGGTCGACGAATCGTGCCTTGAGTTTGGGCCGGCTGACTCCAGTGCAACACTGAGGCCCCGGCCCGGCTATGTGCCCAAGGTTCCTACCACGCCCTTCAGGGACCAGGTAGTGAGCCTGCAAGCGCTGCCCCTGGAGGAGGCAGACCCAGCCCTAGCTTTGCTCTGTCCTGTACGCGCACTGCGTCAGTACGTGGATAGAACTCAGAGCTTCAGGACCTCAGAACAGCTCTTTGTCTGTTACGGAGGACAGCAGAAGGGGAAGGCTGTCTCCAAGCAGAGGATGGCCCACTGGATAGTGGATGCCATCACCTTGGCCTACGAAGCACAAGGTGTGCCCTGCCCGCTCAGGTTGCGTGCTCACTCCACTAGGGGTGTCGCATCGTCCTGGGCGCTGGCTCGTGGTGCCTCGCTAGCAGACATCTGTAGAGCTGCGGGTTGGGCGACTCCCAACACGTTCGCTAGGTTTTATAGCCTACGTGTCGAACCGGTTTCCTCCTGTGTTCTCACCTCAAACGGGTAGTGGCACTGAGAGGGCCGGCTCAGAGTCGGCTTGCGGCGTCCTTACGCCTAATTCTCCAGAGAGTTCCTTAACCAGGCAAACCCTGTTGAGTCCTCCAGCACTCCGGCGTCCGGACACGGCGGAGCGTCCGGCGCCAGGCCTTCAGCCAATGAATTCTTGAAAACTGGTGCGAGGCTAGTGCCCATATGAGAGACCCTGTCGGGATCCCATATGTGTATTCCACGGTATTCTTATTAGAGCCGTGTTTCCCCTGGCGGACCACGTTCTGCCATCTCTAAAGATGCAGCCTGAGCCATCTCAGAGACTTCCATGTGCAAAAGGGCCCTCTGGGTTACTTCACATGTTTGAATGTCACTTAAACCCCCTTTGGGAGGAGGTGACTCCGCAGTGTGCCTCTTCCAAATGGAAGGGCACGCTTCCCAGTGTTATCCTAGTCCTACTGTTTGGGTTGCTCAAGGAACACCAGTAGTTGACCTTCTCTGTGTAGAGCCCGGTCCTATCGTCTGCCTTATAGGAAGGGTCAGGAGCCCTACACAGGGCACTGGAAGGGGCAGCTCCTGTGGCGCTTTGGTAGGGATCCCAATTTCGTCGGTCATCCGACGTGACTCGGAGTGACCGACTGAAAGGGGAACGTCTCGGTTACGTATGTAACCCTCGTTCCCTGAAGGAGGGAACGGAGACGTCACGTCCCGTCGCCACAGTCGCTGTACCACCGCTGAGCTGCCGGGTCGCCGGCTCGGCTCCTCAGCGAAAACATAATTGATGCGGTGCATCAGCTGCCTCTTATGCTCACGCTGTGATCAGCGGCAGCTGGATGCAATAATCGCATGCCAATGTCCATTGGCTCGTTTAGTTACACTCGAAGTGGATTGGTCTCCCTGGCGAGATCCCAATTTCGTCGGTCATCCGACGTGACGTCTCCGTTCCCTCCTTCAGGGAACGAGGGTTACATACGTAACCGAGACGATTTCTCTCTTGCCGTCATATGCTTCTATTCCTCTTCTGAGCAAATCAGAAAAAAAAAAAAAAAAAAAGTCAACCAACAAATAGGAGATATTTTGTGGAGACTGTGCATATTGTGGAAATTGCTGTATAATGTTTATTCTTGCACATTGCATTTTTGCCTTGTATAAAATGTTCTAATAGAATCATTTATCCTAAAGTTAATACCCTGTAATCATTTACTCACTTTAAAAAAAAAAAAAAAAAAAAAAAAAACTATAGCTTAAAAGCATAGGAGACAGAAGGAGGTTTTGTACAAGAAAGTTACAAAAGATAGACCTTTGGCAGCATTTGCACAGACTCAACAATGTTAAAGGCATCATATAAAAAGTTTTGATTTAATATTTTAATGTTTTTGAAAGTATCTTATGCTCACAAAGACTGCATTTATGATTAAAGAAAATGCAGTAAAAACAACAATAGTGTGAAAAATTTTTACAATTTTTAAAAAAAAAAAAATTTCTATTTGAATACATTTTTAAATGTAATTTATTCCTGCAAAGCTGATTTTTCAGCATCATTGATGCAGTCTTCAGTGTCACATGATCCTTCAGAAATCATTATGCCAATTTGCAAACAAAGAAAGAAAGAAAGAAAGAGCTTTCAGTGTTTGCACAGACTCACTGATCTTAAAGTCATCATAAAAAGTTTGGATTTTTTAATTTCTGAAAGATGTCTCTTATGCTCACAAAGGCTGCATTTACTTAATTTAAAATGCAATAAGAACAGCAATAGTGTGAAATACTCTTAAAATGTTAAAATAACTGCTTTCTATTTTAATACATTTTAAAATGTAATTTATCCCTGTTCTAATATGCTCATTTGCTGTACGCCCATCCTCTCATCTCCTATGAGCGGTGGGAGCCAGTATTAGAGCCAGGCAGGTTGAGAAGAAACAGAAAGAAAGAGAAAGAGACCATCTTACCTTCTGCAGTGCTTCATCACCATGCACTGGCTAGGCCTATAAAAACAAGAAGCCGTTCTCTCAAATTCATATACATTTATATTGTTTAAATAAAAATAAAAACTGTAAAATAAAACAAATAAAACTGTTAAATTTTATTTATAAAATATTGCTAAATATTGGTATATTGCTGCAATTAATCAATTAATACAGTAGATGAGAGAAATAAGATTGTTAAATACATTAAATAAATTAATACATTAATTTTTTTTTTTTAATATATAACATTTCATAAAATGTTTAATTAAATATTTATTTAAGAAATATCTAAAAAAAATTATAATTTTCCATAAATGTTGACTAAAATATTTTTATTTTAACTTATGGTTCCATTGTAAGCTATACAGATACTATATTTCTTAATTCTTAGAACATATATATGGATATATATATTGCTCTAGAGAGTCTGTCCTGTTGAAGACAAAGGGCCATGTGCACCAGAGGGATTCATAGCCAGTGCTCAGGGCTTTTATGTGCTGCTGTAATACATAAGCCTTTGACTATGAAAAATTGTGTGCATGAAAGATTTGATAATATAGAAAAATCTGTTTCAAAAGACACTTAAAGTGCATTCCATCTATAATCATAAAAAAGTGCAAGGTTAAAATATGTCTACAGGCTGGAAAGTGATGTATAGTCTTCTGAAATCATAGGATAAGCTTTGTATGAGAAACGCAATGAAATTTAAGTCACCATTGGCTGAAAGTCTTCCCCTTTACAGTTCCCAAATGTTAGATACTAATGTTCCATGTCATATACTTGTCTTCAAAAGTACAACCTCCCCAGAGCAATAGATATCCATATATAAATTCTAAGAATTATTAATATAGTATCCGTTTAGCTTACAATGGCACCATAAATTAAAGTGTTTTTTTTTTATTAAATTAAATTAAATTAAATTAAGATTTTTTTTATAAACATTTAATAAATGTCTAATAAAACATTTATATAAACATTTAAATTAATAAATAATTTAATTTCTTCCATCCACTGTATCCATTTATCATTTGGAGCAATATGCCAATAAATACCTGACAAATGTTATCTATTTATTTATTACAGTGTGTTTTCTATTGTTAAAGGCATTATTCATTTTAAATATTATTTTTACTTCGAAGTTCTTAAGGATAATAGGTTAATAGCTGCATGTGTGTGTGTGTATATATATATATATATATATATATATATATAATTTATTTATTTATTTTTTTTTTTTTTTTTGAAGAACACACCAAGCAACTTAAATTAACTTAAACACACTCTATTGGCATTCAGTATATAAAATGAAGTACGTTTGTGGTGTTTTGAAGCTTGTTAGATGCTTTCAATATAGGGAAAAGGCAGAGTGAACATACCTTAAAACGTCTTTTATATTCCATATTAGAAACAAAGTCCTATACATCTGGAATGGCATAAGGGTTTCGTCAAATTCAATCACAGGTCAAATTTTGAGGCATTAATGTAAATTCTTTTTTGGTAATATAAAGAACACTTATCAAAAACAGCTCTAATCTGTTGGCTTTGAGTTTAATTTCTCCAAAACAGGAATAAATTCACCCATATAAAACCACCTTGACAGAACTGCATCTGAAAAGATTCAAATTTCACACATGGAATGGTTTATTCGCACCATTGGTCGCAATGTCAAATACGAGGGCATATCAAGAGAGCGTCTGAAATTCAAATTATCAGCTGCTGATCTGATCCACATGATATCTGCATGTCCTGAAGGGCCTGGAGGGAACAAATCGCTCACTCCCATATTGAGGTTCCTGTCTGTCTGTGTCTTTGTTTGTATTTCACGTCTAAGACTCCTCCAAGGCTTGAACTGGGGATTGAAACCCCTTCAGCATGCTAACGGGAATCTGTGTTGAAGTACCGTGGATTTATTTTAAAAATATCATGGGTCCAATTACAGAGTAAACCTTAAACCTCATCAAATCCCAATCTGAAAGAAAATTCAATATTTTAATTGTAACCGGCAGCTGTAATAATAATCAAAGATGTCAGAATCATGCCAATATTTGTATGATTTTAATCCCTTAAAAACTGCTTAGTCACTTCTGTTGTTAGTTCACCACTTTAATCAACTTTTTTTTTTTTTTTTAGTTTAAATACTTCAGCATCCTCAACACTGTTGTTGGGTGTGGGTGTGGGTGTGTGTCTTAAATAGTCCTCCTGATTGAAACCAGCTGTGTATGTAATCAGTTCCTAGGCATGGGGTGTTATGGGAAATGGAGTTAGTGAGACAATGGTACAGGTTCTGGATGGAGTGCCCTCTAGAGGAGCTCGTGGGCACTCCAGCTGGATATTTTGACAAATTTCCATCCATTTAGATTATAGAGTTACAAACTAACAAACTTGATGCCATTAATAGCTAAGAATTCTGAATAAAAATAAATAAAAAAGACAAAAAAAAAAACTACACTAAAAATGGTGTAGAAAGTATTTTCCAAATTGCTAGTAAATTTCACAATTACAAAAATGAAAAGCAACACACTGAATTAAATGTAAAATTCTGTAGACAGACTGAAATATTATCATAACATTTAACAAATAACATTTTTCTTTGTATTTTTCCAGTGTGTAGCCGCTTTTCCACCGAAATTACCTTGAACAATTTGTTGCAGGAACTTTTTTCCCCAGGACCTTTTTCCCCCAATACCTGATGCTGTCTGCATTTCCATTGCGGTCTAAAGCACCGAGAAGATTAGGCAAACAGTCTGGTGACATAGGTCTGCGCGCGTTTCTCAATACCAAGTACGCAAATTTCGGACTTGCATCCTCGGTAGTTTGGACTTCGCAAGTTAATTCTGCAAACAGCAGCGTATTTGATAACATCAGTCAGCTCACCTTGGCTACTGCAATTTTCCTCACTGTATTTACAATAAGACGAAATATGATATCAAACACCACTGCCACTTTTCATTTTCATTTAAACCTATTAATAGCCACAGAAATGTAGTTCAGGGAACATACAATGAAACTAAATATTATATCAATCAGTACTGCCTCTTTTCATTTTCATTTTAACATATTAATAGATTTAGAAAAAAGACCAAAGATTACCTGTTAGATTTACCCAAAACGAATTATATCTTATGCTTAACCACTACAGAGACATCAGAGCCAGCAGCAAATGTCAGAAGGACTAGTCGAGTTGAGGCTGCTCTCATTTGGAAACATGAGCGCTAGAGCTCACGTTTCCGAAATCGGCGAAGCACATTTTAAAATATGAGCTGTCTTTATAAATAAACCACAGAATTGAATTTTAAACAACTACATTCTCACCTGAAATACTTTTAAAACTACATTTCATGACACAATAACAGTAATATTTATATATGCAAATATGCGAATATATGGTGGTTGAAATACAATGCTGCGTGAACTCAACCAATCAGCATGTTCAGCACCCAAGTCCCGCCCCTGAAAGTTCCGGACCTTTGAAAAAGTACTACCTCGCGAGCAGGGACTTTCTGAGGGGCAAATTTTTACCCGGAACTTTATTTAGATCCTGGTTCCTGCGGTGGAAACACACCGAGTACCGGCCCAAAGTCCCTATAGTTCCTGGGGAAAGTTCCTGCGGTGGAAACGGGGCTTATGTTAATCTATTGGATTGTTTTCAAATCATGAAATCATAATTTCAAAATGCATTTATTCAAATGGCTTAAAATGAGCATAAATCAGTTTATTGTGAAAACAAAAAGTATGAACGGTTAAAATATTTTAAACTGGATTTGTTAATGATAAAGATATAAACATATAAGGTTATCATATATTTAAAATATATTCAGTTTATAAGTACAGAAATCTTGCCTGTTTCATTGATAAATGTCTGGGAAAAGGATGGAAATTCAAATAGATACTGTGAATCTCAAATCTTTAAATATTTCAGGAGTGTTGGCTTCATATTACACTCATTGTGTGCATTCTTTATGACTGACATTGATGCCAATGGAAATGAGTTTTCATTTTTCTTTTATTCTCTCATTCACTGTATCTAATAAGTGGATCTCCATTAACTTGCCTAATTTAGCCAGTAATAAAGCTAGAACTAAGGCAAGTGCACTGCCCAGGCCTGAAGCCATTTCTCTGACTGTCTCATTGACAAACTCATTCCAGTGCACTAAAACATTCTCAGTGAAACCTGTAGGCTTCAGCTGCTCATGTCGTCTTCTTTAGCCTCCTAAGTCTTCAGAAATGGAGGAGGAGCATCTCAACTTTGTCTACAAATATAAAAAGCAAGTTACAACAATGTATCTGACCAGTTATCATTGTTGTGGTTTACATTAACAATATATAATTTCATTTCAAATGTATATGAAACAGAGTGCTGAGCTGTGATGTTTAAATTTGAATTTCTCTTCCACAGCAGCAAAACAGCATGAGTTCAGTCCAAAATGAGACAGGAGGGCATCTATTGCAGGATTTCCCGAGTTATGAAATTGCTTCATGAATTAAATGTATCGCCTGAATTTACTGAATTGAAATGACACAACCTTGTCACTCCATTCATCATCTCTTTTTCTCACTCTCTATTTTTTTCATTTATTTCTCGCTCTTATACTGCTATTTCTGCTTGTTTTGCCACTTAAAATGCAGGATCTTGCATATACTAATACATAAGAATAAGCCCAAGAGTGCCAGATAATACATCTATTTTGCACAGATATTTCCACCCCTTTTTTGTACAGGTGTTTACTCAAGAGTTGGAATTGCAAAAATCCACGCTACAGCATCAGCTCAATGTTAGCAAAAACATGCCACATCTCTGTAATATTGCAGTGTTCTGTACACATAAAACAATAAATTAAAAAATAAAATTTTAAAAAATGAAAATTAATAACTAAAAATATAATGGCATTTATTTGAACATTAAAATGTTTCAAAGAGTACAGGAAAATCAGCACAATCAGTTCTTTAACCAAGTTTGGTCCAACATGCAGGTAACAAAAAGATCAAATCTTGTTTTTAAAAATCTTATATTTAAAAATACAGTACAAAACTGCTTTAACAGATGCATTCTGAACCTGCAATCGCAATATTTATTCTTTTTAAGACTAATTATGTAAAACTATAAATAAATGCTACATGCAACAACAGTTCAGTGAGGTACACTCAAAAGTTTGAAAGATCTTTTGGTTTTTTTTTTTTGTTTGTTTTTTTTTTGTTTTTTTAAATTGTCTCTTATGCCTACCTGCATTTATTTGATTGAAAATACAGTTAAAAAAATAATAAAGAAAGAAATTTAAATATTACAACTTTCAGCATCATTACTCCAATCTTCAGTGTCACGTGATCCCTCAGAAATCATTCTAATATGCTGAATTGCTGCTCAAGAAATATTTCTGGTTATTATCAATGTTGAAAACAGTTATGCTGTTTCATATTTTTGTGGGAACCGTGATCCATTTTTGCAGGGTTCTTTAATGAATAGAAAGTTCAAAAGAATACCATTTGTTTTAAATCTAAATCTTCTGAAACAATGTAAAAGTCATTACTGTCACTTTTGATGAATTAAATGAGTCCTTGGTGAACAAAAGTATTCACTTCTTTTGGAGAAAAAAAAAAAAAAAAAAAAACCCTCCAAAGTAGCTTTGATGGATTTGCAGTGTCCAAATGATTTAATGAAATGAATGAAGTGCAATGGTCCATACACATACTGTAACAAACTCTTGTGTGCAATTGTGTGTTGTGCAAATTCTCAAGAATGGTTTTCCATGTTTATTTTGCTTATAATATTGCATGAATAATGCAAAAGAGGGATGCAGAAAACTATGATATTAAATTATGCATGTTAAAATCCAGAGTTACAAGAGACAGACATGTATTTGGCTAACGTACACTGTTAGACATTTCTGTAATTTCCACAGTTATTTACTGTATATCACCCAGTGTAATACTGCCTGCAAATTCCCTTTACAGTAAATAACTGTAATACCCTTTGCATCATGGGAATTTTCTGTGACGTCAGACCCCACATACAGAGACTTACTGTATTTTTTAAAATTGCTGTATACTACTGTATTTGCTGTAAAGGTCTCTTTGGCGCCATTATACTGAGGTCGTTTTATTTTCCTCATTTCTTACATTTGGATTGACACGATTTGCCCTACACCATGTCTACAACGCCGCAACAGTTTGGGACTTATTACAGAATTTGTTACATCGCTTGTAATGGTTGGAAAATCTGTTTGTACTTCATGTCAGAAACAGCGCGAGCGCTTGGAGTACCGGGGCATCACTTTACTGTCCGCATTCACTGTAGATGGTATAATAGGTTCTACATTGACTCTTCGAGTCACGCTGCGTCGCGCCGCGCCACTCGCGTCCGAGGAAGACACGGAAGCAGCGGGGCAGCGGGGCAGCGCCGCGGGTTTTTCACAGGAATGAACCCACGAGAGTGGAAGAGCTCCGGAGAACATCTGCGCTGTGTGTCGATGCACTTTACGAGAGAATAAGACCAGCAAGCAAGGTAAAAATATGTGTACGTTTGTCTGTGTGTTTGTGTCAGATTTTTGCACACCAGTTTAACCCATAGTAACATTTATCCGTCAACTTGGCGGTAACAAACTTTACTATGGTAAACTGAGCTGTCGTTTCAAACGACTTTTGTCATCTTATTGAATTAAGTTACCGAATTAAAATTGTTTTTAATGAGCAACGCTTATCTTATATTAACATTAGGTTAACTAATGTGAAATTTAGTTCAGGTGTTAGTAGTTAATGTTGGCCAGCCTATTGAGAAAATAAAATCGTATGTTAGCTAGGTTAAACTAGTTTTATGGCTAGATGCCGTCCTAGTTGTAGAATTAGTTTGTTATAGTTTTTAATGGAATTTAAGATTTACTGCATTTTTTGTATTTGTGTTTTAAAGGCAACTGCAATGAAGCATCAAGAAAGACATGAACATGCCATCCACCCTGAGACTGATAATTCATGGTAAGAGAACAGCTATGGTTTTTGGTAGATTTGTGTATTCTATATGAGGTTTGCCTTTTAAAAGTGTGCTATTTCTACTTCTTGTTTTTCAGAGAAGACATTTCTGTCAAAGTGGATGGTGAGCAAAGATGGTGGCCACGTTTTGGAGCAGCACCTGGGTTTTGCAGATGGCTATGTATTCTTTCTTTGGCTGCTTGTCTTTTTTTCCCCATTATGTTTCTGTTGCCTAAAGATTCTTTGTGAGGCTGAATCCAGAGGACACAACATAATGCACTGCAAAACATCCTAAGACAAGAGAAATGGTGAAGATGCACTGTTCCAGCATTAGAAGTCTGTATTTTTAAGTGTTATACATGCAATGTTTTAAATAAAGAATTTGATATTTTGTAATTATTGTGTCTGTTTTAATTGAATGCCAGTAGTACCTATGTAGAGTAAAAATAAAATGAATTCTATATAAAAAATTATAAAATCTAATGAAATTTATATTAAAATGAATGAATTACAGTAGTGTACTGATGAATTGAATTTTATTTACAGTAATTTACTGTAAAACAGTACAGTTTGCAACTGCAAATCAAATAGTTTGCTACTGTAAATCTTAATTACAAAAACTCTTTTTTTGTAAAAAATTGTAAAAACCCTTTGAAATGTCTAACAGTGTATGGTCTAAAATGTTTAATAATGACAGTAATCACAGATAAACCTCACGGCAAACAACACTTGTATCGTGACAGTGGAGAGCACAATAGTGCAGCCCTGTGATTTCAGGTTCAGCAGTCAATATGATATATTGATTGCTCTGCCTTTCTAATGCGATTGCACTTTTATTGCTTCTCACACAGGAAAATTATTCCCCTTCAGAAAGGCAAATGAAAAATCCTGACTCCGAAGATGAAAAGACTTGCGCTGTCCGACTGAGTTTGAAGAGGGAGATATGGCCAAATGAGAAGAGAGTGATCATATTGACTGTCCTGCTGCTAATATAAACTTGCCCTATAATAAAACTTGAATTGAGCTCGACTTCTCAACACTTTACCGGTCCCAAAACACTTCAGCTTCACGGGATTGTGACTGTAGTTATAAGTATCAGAAAGAACCTGAGATAAAGTAGGAAAAGAAAGTTTTATGGACAGTTAACTTAAAAGGGCTGATTGTACCTGCAGTGTTTCAGTTGAAAACAACATAAATTGAATTTCAATAAGCTTCTGCCATTCCATATTGAAATTAAACCTCAAAAGTGACTGAATTGGAGCATTTTACATAGGCAGTGACTCTGTATATTATACAAATTGCAGTCCTTACACAAATTGCATCAGACCTTAGTCAGGGTAGTGCCATATTTAATTTCTGATAGGAATGAAAACAAGGCTGAGAGAGATAGACGTACAGTGCATTCAATGGATTGTTCTGTTGTTTAAGAATATACTGATTGTTTAGCTGAGGAAATGACTTTACGAAAAAGCTTTCAGTATACAGAAACTATACAAAAAAGTTGAATTGTGAAATTTGCATGATCTAGGATCTTTATATAGCATGTGCCATTGTAAGTAGGCCTACTGTAAATTTATCTCTCACAGCGTTCTTTTTATCCGTTCTAAATTCAATTAAAAATAAATGCTTAAAAGGTTCTTCACAGCGATGCCATAGAAGCATCATTTTTGGTTCTACAAAGAACCATTCAGTCAAAGGGTCTTTAAAGAACCATCTCTTTCTTACCTTTTTATAATCTGAAGAATTCTTTTGCCACAAAGAACCTTTTGTGAAACAGAAAGGTTCTTCAGATGTTAAAGGTTCTTTATGGAACCATTTAGACAAAAAAAAAGGTTCCTCTATGGCAGGGATACTCAAATCTGGCTCATGAGATCCAATTTCCTGCAGAGTTTAGCTCTAACCCTAATCAAACACACCTGAGCATGCTAATCAGTGTCTTCAGGATCATTAGAAAATCACAGGTAGGTGAGTTTGATCAGGGTTGGAGCTAAACTCTGCAGGAAAGTGGATCTTGCGAGCCAGATTTGAAGATCACTGCTCTACGGCATCATGAAGCACCTTTATTTTTAAGAGTGTGGTGTCTAACCTCACTGGTCCATAGAGTGATACCTTAAATGGGTCATCGCATGCCGATTTTCCAAAAGTTGATATTATTCTTTAGGGTCTTAATGAAAAAAACTGTAAAATAGTTTGGTTAAAATTTCTCAATGGTAGTGTAAAACAACACTGTTTTTACCCTGTCAAAAACAGCTCTGACTACAGCAAGCCGTTTTATTGCATGTCACTTTAAATGCAAATTAGCTCTGCTCACCCCGCCCCTCTCTTCAAAGGTAATCTCACTGACAAGAATCTGAGATCTATGGAAGCATGTTTCCGCCACCTTAAGAAAAAAAATATAATTCTGTAAGTCATAATAATGACACACTTTCTCATAATTATGACTTGGTATCTCGTTATATTAAGAATAACTTAACTTTCTCTTTCTTTAACTTTCTCTTTCTATAACTTTCTCGTAATAATGAGAAACTATCTCGTAATAATGACTTAGTTTCTCATAATAATGACTTAATTTCTCATAATAATGACTTAGTTTCTCGTAATAATGAGAAACTTTCTCGAAATAATGACTTACTCCACGCATGCGCAATACAAGAGTGACGGCACGCTAGCGACATCTGCTGGTCAAAACAACGCAGGAACACCGCAAACATTGCTTGTTCTGTAATCTAAAACTGTATAATCTATCATTAAATAACGATTTCAGATAAATTATCTGCATGTAGTCTTGTTAATTTGTAGCACTCACCAAGTTACTCTGCCAGATAGTTATGGCTTCAAGCATTCCAGACTAATATTTCAGTTAAGAAATACAGGCATTTTATGAAGAAATGAAAGCCATTACACATATAAACTTAATTTATAGATGTCTATTTCAATAATATATTAGTTTTATTAGCTGTCCCTTTCATGCATCACATGCTTCATACAGTAAGCCATCTCATTTCAAAAGCACAAAGCATCGTTGTTCGTTACCATGGCAACCGCTTGATCTTCAGCATCCCGCTTCTCACAGGACAAACACTTAACGTGAAAAATGCTTAACGTGGCTTAAAGTACAAAGACAGATCGAACCAAATCCAGTATACAGCTTAATGACATGCATACTGTATATACAGGCATTCAGGTGGGCCCAAAATATGAATGCAACGCTTTATGCAGCTTTTTCTATAACGGTTTTCTATCGGAAAACGCTTAACGTGCAACTTTGGGTGTTGTGTTCAAATTCTGGGCTCTTATGCTTGCCTGTATGCATGATCAATAATACTGTATCCTGAATTTGTCATTGTACTTTAAGCCACATTAATCATTTTTCACGCTCACATGTCCTGCGAGAAGCGGTGTGGGATGCTGAAGACCAAGCGGTTGCCGTGGTAACGAACAACTACGCTTTGTGCTAGCGAGAAGAGATTGGGCTACTGTATAAACATTGTGGGCTTATGCATGTGATGCATGAAAGTGACAGCTAATAAAACTAAATCGTCGAAATGAACATCTATTCGTTAAGTTTATATGTGTAATGGCTTTCATTTCTTCATAAAATGCGTGTGATTTTTGTTGGAATATATTCCTATATATCTGAAGCCATGAACTTTGTCTGGCAGAGTAACTTGGTAAGTGCTACAAATTAACAAAAGACTTCATGCAGATAATTTATCTGAAATCATTATTTAATGATAGATTATACAGTTTTAGATTACAGAACAAGCAATGTTTGCGGTGTTCCTGCGTGGCTTTGACCAACAGATCTTGCTAGTGTGCCGTCACTCTTGCGTTGCGCATGCGTGGAGTAAGTCTTTTTTTTTTCTTTTTTTTTTTTCTTAGAAGTCATTATTATGAGAAAGTTTCTCATTATTTCGAGAAAGTTTCTCATTATTATGAGATGTTAAGTCATAATAATGACTTATCATCTCGTAATAATGAGAAATTTTCTCATAATAATGACTTAGTTTCTCATAATAATGACTTAATATCTCGTAATAATGAGAAACTTTCTCATAATAATGACTTATTTTCTCGTAATAATGACTTAACATCTCGAAATAATGAGAAACTTTCTCGTAATAATGACTTACTCCTAAGAAGAAAAAAAAAACTTAATCTACGCATTAATCATTATTAGGAGAAAGTTTCTCAATATAACGAGATACTTAAGTCATAATTATGAGAAAGTATCTCATTATTATGACTTACAGAATTATATTTTTTTCTTAAAGTGGCGGAAACGGGCTTCCATAGAGATTGGCTCAATTTGAGAAAGGGGAAATGATTTGACGTGATAAAAATAAAAAAATAATAAAAAACACTGGGTGAACCTTTATCATTATAGGGTGGTTGCGTACACCCTCTGCCAACACACATTTCAGTTCAAACAACCTGTAAAAGTGCATGTCGATCCGATGACCCCTTTAAAAAAAAAAAAAAAAAAAACATTAAAATGCCATTAAAAAGCCTACACAAATAATATTTTTTTAAACTGTTTTTCTTTACAGAAACTTTGTGTTTATTTAACAAATCATTTTAACTCAAATCAGTATTTCATATTTATTTACTTACATGGCAAGTTTCTGTGTAATAAGCAGGATAATATATATCAAGCTGGTTGTTATCGCAAAATATTTTTATTTCATAGTTATTTTGCAATCTACTGGATGTACATTATCCCTTGTCTGCCATCTCAGTCTGCCATCAGTTCTCCAGAAATGACAGCTTGTTCTCACTAGTTTGCAGTACAGGGCCAATGTCAAAGACATTTATTATGAGCATTTGAACCTTTTTAATTTATTAAAGACATTAGGCCACTTCATTCCAGATTGCATGGCATTTAACCTCGTCACACGCTGCAATGTCAAAAACGTCACAAATCACAGCAGGAGCCACTGATCACAATCGATGTGTGAACTGAGCCGAAACAAGCGGGATGCTTAATAGTAATGTAGTGTTATGTATTATTATTATTTTATTTATTAAAACTTCATTTCAGCTGAGGGAGGCACACTGGGAAAATCTCTATATCAGGGGTCTTGAATAAAAGCATTTGATTCGAAGAAATGTAGCAAACAAATCAAACAGAAACAAACTCATTTGAGGGAAATAATTCTCCATAAGAAGCTCCCAAACCGACACTTCCCAAATGGAACTGGGTGATCTAATAATGTAGTTAGTTAGCTTAGTTTTTAATTTAGTTCATGCTGTGTAAAGCAGATGATTCTTACTTATGTTACAATAATAAGAACTTCAATGTTTAAAATAAGGAGTGAAGAGGCTGGTTATCAAGCATCCATTAGCCACTATACCACCTACCAGATCATTTTATTCATTTCGAAGCATCCCTATTGTAAAGGGACAAAGGTTTCAACTTAAAAAATGTATTATCACAAGATTGCCTTATAGATACCCACAGTATAGAAATGTTCGACTTCTTTCAGCAGCTCCTCTGTGACTACCAATGTCCATTTGACACACTTCAGGAACCTCCATATGAAAACCGTGGGGAATCTGAGGACATCAGTGTACAGTGCATATGAAAGAGAGAAAATAAGTGCTTTTGAAATGGAATATAAACATTTTCATCCCTATTGATAAATCGTTGTTTCCCAAGTGCTTCACTGTGATCTAATACAGCACAATTCACACAGATCACAGAGAGGTCGGCACTCGCAATAAAAGCCCATCTTCCTTTGCAGTGCTTTTAGCTTTGCATACATTTCTTTTATTCATTTTCTGTGTTATTTTGTATTATTTATATAGCCTATAGTTTAATAATATTTTGAATTAGCTTTCATTTTATATTTTTAGCTTTCATTTTAATTTTAGTTTAAGAATGTCTTTTGTATTATTATTTTTTTTAATTATATTTCAATTTAGCTTTAATTTATTTTTATTTTAGTTTTAGTAATTTTAGAACTTCAATTTGACATTATTTTAGTTTGGTTCCAAGGCAACATTTCTCATGTTCATTTAAGTTTATTTTTATTTATTTATTTATTTTTTCTATGTAAAGCTGTATTTCAATTAACAAAAACATCTTTTAAAAGTTATAGTTAACATTAACAGCGCTGGTTTTTATTTTATTTATTTATTTTATTCTTTTTGTTGTGATAGTTGAAAAATTAACACAGAACACATAAATTATAAAGTAAATCCTTGGTAACTTTAATGCATGTACATACTGTAGCTCTTTGAATTGTCTGAAGAAACTAAATGTGTCCACTCAACTAGAAAATACTACAGAGAACAAAATGTTGAGTCAGCTGGGAAAATGTTGGAACCCAAAGGGAAACTGTTAAAAGTATTTAATAGAAAAAGCACACATTTGTATGTGTGTGTGTGTGTGTGTGTGTGTAGCAATACCAAAATGCAATTTGGAGAATCGCTCAGGCCAAGCATATGGAAGCTGATCCTCAGGAGAAGGTGCAGGTTGGCAGCGTCCCGTACGTCTCTGTGTTGTGAATCCCTGTGATGTACTGCTGCACAGAAGAGTTCATCAAAAGGCGATGTTCTTTAGTTTGAGACATCTGACATTTCTCATAAAGAATCGAGATGTTCACCCTGGTGTTCTGGCCAATGGTTCTTATTGGCCTTCCTCCACCAACTTAATCACATCGTTTGTCTAGTCCTAGACGTGTGTTCCTATGATATGCAGAGAAATCTGGTTATCTAGACTGTACAGTTGCAATTTCTCATTGATTCATCCATTTTAATGATGAATATGTTCTGTTAAATACAGTATTCTCATGATTTACACGGGCTGCACCAGCCAACCACATCACTCTTATTCACACCTTCTTAAAAACACCATCAGCTGATTGTATGTTCCTATTATTACGTGAAGTTCACACTGCTCATTCTTAATGCAAATTACAGCTAATAGATTGTAAACTATAAATGAGCTGTTGCTTAATATGATTTATGAGCTAAGCAGCCTTCAAATTTGACAGAAGAAAGTTTTAATATTTTAGATTTTATTTATTTATTTATTTATGTAATTATTTTTTTTTTTTTTAACAAAGTTTTGTCTCAACAAACAAAAATGTTTAAATTAGCTTAAAATCAAAACTTTCTCAACAGTGCTATTTTAGTTATAACAGTGGTATCAGATACTATTACAGTTTTGGTTAGTATTCTGAATTAAATTTTATTTATTTATTTTTTTTTTTTTTTTTCTGTTTCACTTTACAGTTTTAAAGTTTTAGTCTTTTTTGTTATTTTATTAGTTTAATTTGTATTTATTATTTTTAATTAATCTTATTAATTTCTATTTATTAGTTTTAGTTTAGTTTAGTTTTTACTTTAATGTAATTTTATTAGTTTTTGTTTTATTTGTGTTCATTTTTAATTTTATTATTCTTTATTTATTAGCTTTAGTTTAGTTTTCACTTTAATTTTTGTTAATTTAGTACATTTTGCTGTTTTGTTGTTGTTTTTTTATGTCTATATATATATATATATATATATATATATATATATATATATATATATATATATATATATATATATAACTTTTTTTTATTTATTATTTGTTTTGTTTTAGTTATTTTAGTTTAACTTTAAACAAAAATTAGAAATGTGGGCAACTAGATCAAATATAATAAGTATAAATAAGTTTTTAATATTTTATTTCTGTTTACATTTATTTTATTTCAAGTATTTTTTTATTATTTATATGATTATTAATGTATTTATTTAATTTATTATTGTGGTTTTAATTTTACATTAATAAACCTGTTTCTCAATACTAATTGTGAATGATTTCATGATTATTCCAAAGAAAAACGTGTGCTTAGAATCTTTCATCATAACTTAAGGATATGCAGCACCATCTGAATTTTTATTTTTGATTGACGTTGCCAAGCTACTTATCAATTTTCCCAATCCAATAAATTCCGGATGCATAAAAACAAGTAACTAAAACCATTTTTTTTTACTCAGCTAGGAAAAACCATCTCTGACATTATGAATTATTTGTGGCTGAAATCATAACCAGCTCTCCAAAAATCAAGAATGCTTGGCGACCCTCAGGTTAGGGAACACAGCACCATCCTTTCCCTCCTGTAAACATTTCCGGATCCAATTTGTTGTCTCAGTTATTGATAGAAGCTGTGCAATACTTTAATTCTGCCCTCATTTTAGCGTATTAGCGCCTCCAAGCACAGCAGCTCATTAATCAGTGTGTGCAGATGCTCCTAGCAGCCCGCAGTACTACTGTTCTTACAGGGCTGAGTCAATGGATCTCTCTGTAGGAGGCCGAGAGAGAGCGAGTGTGAGCTGTGAGGGCTCACTGTGAGAGAGAAGAGAAGGAGCATTGAAAATGGACTGGAGTGAGGAGCTAGCAGAATGATAAGAGGGCAAGGGCCTTCACATCGCCAAAGGAGACCAAGAGGGAACTCAGCTGCCCTGCACAGAAAGCTGAAGCCAGGAGAGAACTAACAGTCCAACACAGTTCAGCTCAGGGCAGAGAGAGAGAGAGAGTGACAGAGAGAGGGAAGAAGACAGAGAGAAAGAGAGAGAAAGGGTGATCCCTGCGCTTGATGCCATCTGGCCTCTCTCACTGATCCAGAACGTGATACTGACAGCTGGAGGAGAAATGAGAAAGAAACAAGGGATGAGCAGAGAGGTGAAGACAGAATCAGGAAGCATTTAAATTTCAGCAGACGTTTAAGCTCCTTTTCTTTAGATGGTTGAGGACGCGAGGAATGTCCTTCGTTCGGCCAGTGTGTGGACAAGAGACAAGGCTTTTACATAAAAGGTGAAGTGGGTCATTTTTACAATGTGAAAATAGGTTTGTCATATTCCCTAAATTAACTGTTTACCAAGAAATCATACACTCACCTTCACCACGTTCTAAACCCGTATGGCTTTATTCCTTGGAAGTCAAAAGTAAAATGTTTTGTAGGAAAATGTTCCATGCAATTACAATATTATATTATATTATATTATATTATATTATATTATATTATATTATATTATATAGAAATTACCATTGAAAAGTTTTTTCTTTCTTTTTTTTTTCTTTTTTTATTTACTTTTTATTTATTGTTAACTTGTTAAAATACTTTTATTTAGCAAGGACACATTACATTGAATAAAAGAAAGCGTAAAATCGTTATACCGTTATAAAAGATTTCTGTTTCAAATAAATGCTGTTCTTTTGAACTTTCTTTTTCTACATATTCTATTTCTATTCTGCTATATATATATATATATATATATATATATATATACATACATACATACATACATGCATATATATATATATATACAGTGGGTACGGAAAGTATTCAGACCCCCTTAAATTTTTCACTTTTTGTTATATTGCAGCCATTTGCTAAAATCATTTAAGTTCATTTTTTTTCCTCATTAATGTACACACAGCACCCCATATTGACAGAAAAACACAGAAATGTTGACATTTTTGCAGATTTATTAAAAAAGATAAACTGAAATATCACATGGTCCTAAGTATTCAGACCCTTTGCTGTGACACTCATATATTTAACTCAGGTGCTGTCCATTTATTCTGATCATCCTTGAGATGGTTCTACACCTTCATTTGAGTCCAGCTGTGTTTGATTATACTGATTGGACTTGATTAGGAAAGCCACACACCTGTCTATATAAGACCTTACAGCTCACAGTGCATGTCAGAGCAAATGAGAATCATGAGGTCAAAGGAACTGCCTGAAGAGCTCAGAGACAGAATTGTGGCAAGGCACAGATCTGGCCAAGGTTACAAAAAAATTTCTGCTGCACTTAAGGTTCCTAAGAGCACAGTGGCCACCATAATCCTTAAATGGAAGACATTTGGGACGACCAGAACCCTTCCTAGAGCTGGCTGTCCGGCCAAACTGAGCTATCGGGAGAGAAGAACCTTGGTGAGAGAAGTAAAGAAGAACCCAAAGATCACTGTGGCTGAGCTCCAGAGATGCAGTCGGGAGATGGGAGAAAGTTGTAGAAAGTCAACCATCACTGCAGCCCTCCACCAGTCGGGGCTTTATGGCAGAGTGGCCCGACGGAAGCCTCTCCTAAGTGCAAGACACATGAAAGCCTGCATGAAGGACTCCAAGATGGTGAGAAATAAGATTCTCTGGTCTGATGAGACCAAGATAGAACTTTCTGGCCTTAATTCTAAGCGGTATGTGTGGAGAAAATCAGGCACTGCTCATCACCTGTCCAATACAGTCCCAACAGTGAAGCATGGTGGTGGCAGCATCATGCTGTGGGGGTGTTTTTCAGCTGCAGGGACAGGACGACTGGTTGCAATCGAGGGAAAGATGAATGCGGCCAAGTACAGGGATATCCTGGACGAAAACCTTCTCCAGAGTGCTCAGGACCTCAGACTGGGCCGAAGGTTTACCTTCCAACAAGACAATGACCCTAAGCACACAGCTAAAATAACGAAGGAGGGGCTTCACAAAAACTCTGTGACTGCTCTTGAATGGCCCAGCCAGAGCCCTGACTTAAACCCAATTGAGCATCTCTGGAGAGACCTAAAAATGGCTGTCCACCAACGTTTACCATCCAACCTGACAGAACTGGAGAGGATCTGCAAGGAGGAATGGCAGAGGATCCCCAAATCCAGGTGTGAAAAACTTGTTGCATCTTTCCCAAGAAGACTCATGGCTGTATTAGATCAAAAGGGTGCTTCTACTAAATACTGAGCAAAGGGTCTGAATACTTAGGACCATGTGATATTTCAGTTTTTCCTTTTTAATAAATCTGCAAAAATGTCAACAATTCTGTGTTTTTCTGTCAATATGGGGTGCTGTGTGTACATTAATGAGGAAAAAAAAATGAACTTAAATGATTTTAGCAAATGGCTGCAATATAACAAAGAGTGAAAAATTTAAGGGGGTCTGAATACTTTCCGTACCCACTGTATATATATATATACATACATACATACATACATACATATATATATATATATATATATATATATATATATATATATATATTGGTGATATTCAATGCAAATTTATTTTACTCTACAAAATTTTTACTCTACATAGCTGAGCTACTGCAACACTAATGAAGAAATCTAGTTGAGTTACTAGCATTTAAACTTTTGTCTTAACACTGTTTGCGGTAAAACTTTTTTATAGGGACCAACTTGTGTATTAGCATGCTCAACAACTACCTTACTAACTATTAATCAGCAGCAAATTAGTAGTTTATTGAGGCAAAAGTCGTAGTTAATGGTTTGTTAATAGCGAGAATTTAACCTTAATATAAAATGTGATCCTGTTCACACGTGAACTCAAATGCAGCAACTAACAAAGTAACATGACGAACAATTTATAATCAGTAATCAGGAAGGAAATATGTGTGAACGTCAGATGCAATTTGACTCAAAGAGATTTATTTATAATAGACATAAATGTGGCAAGCATCTAGTAGTATTTAAAATAATAGTCTGAGTGGTAATGTGAGTACACACAGCTGTTCAGACAACACACAACTGCAAATTTCAGTCATTTTTCAATCTGGATGGACACAAATAACAGAAAAACAACAGAAAATGTGAGGAGAGTATCTCACAACTGAACTGAAAAACTATTTAGGACAAAAGGCCAATTATCATTGGTGGCCTTTTGAGCCGAGTAAATTACTTACCTCACCTGAGGTGGTTGGAGTCGCATCTTATGATCGATTTTAAACACATTTGACGTGTAACCTTTAATAATGCTGTTGTGTATTCTGTATTAGTTCATGCTAATTGGATTTTTGGCATTTGTAACTGCTAAATGGTTCACTTACAGAGACCTCAGCAAGCATTCTCACGCTGATGGTAATTTAATAGCTTCTGCCTGCTGAAATTCACCTCATGAACCGCAATTGTGTCATGTTGAGCCAGCAATCCTCTGGTTCCAAATCTCACTCGCTCTCATTTAAAGGGACATATCACCAGCTGTCTTAAAGATACAGTGATGCAAATAGCTTTTTAATTCATAGAGTCACTGAGTGGGTTATTTTTTACCACTGTTTGGCTAGCAGGCTAAAGAAAGCTTGTTTCTGCCACAAGATGAAAAAAAAAAAATCTGACTTTTTGAAATTCTAAATTTACATTTCACAATTCTGACATTTTTGTAGATATAAACTGAGAATTGCAAGTAATAAACAGAGAAGAAAAGTATGAGACAAAAAGTCAAAATTGTCAGATATAAACACGAAATTGCAAAAAAAAAAAAAGCAGAATTCTGAGTTTATATCTTGTAATTCTAATGTTTGTTTGTTTGTTTGTTTTTCAATTCTGAGTTTATATTGCAAGATATGCTCTCAGAATATTTATTTAAGATATAAACTTCTGATTCAGAGAAGAAAAGTTTGAATTGTGAGATATAAAGATGCAACTGAGGGGGGAAATGTTAGAATTGTGAGATAAAGTCAAATATCTTTTCTTTTTTTTTTCTTTTTTTTTTTCCAATGGTGGACACAAAAAAAAAAAAAAACTTCTGCATCACATAAAAAAGTAAAACGTAAAAAACATTGTGAAACGTAAAATCCAGAAAACAAAATTAAAAATTAAGAAGTGCAAGATATAAACTGCAATTGTGAGATATATGCTCCTGGAAAAAGAAGAAAAAAAAATCAGAATTGCAATTGTGAGATATAAATGTGTAATTCTGAAAAGAAAAGTCAGAATTGTAAGATATAAATATGTAATTGCAAGAAAAAAGTTAGAATTATGCGATTTTGCGATTACCTTTTTTATTTTTATTCCATGGCAGAAACAAAAACAAAAAACTTTTCACATCAAAATGTCAAATTTCAGAGGAAAAAAAAGTCAGAATTGCAAGATGCAAACTTGAAATTGCAAGTAAAATGTCAGAATTCTGAGTTTAAAAAATACAATCGTGAGATAAAAAGTAATTTTACTTTTAAAAAGTCAATTACTTTATTCCTTAACAGAAATAAGCATCCATACTAACATCGTAAACTGACTTTTAAAACTAACATGTTAAATTACAAAAAAATAGCCAATTTAATACCTCAGCATCTGTCGGATGTTGTTTAGTTCATTTGAGAGATGCACAAAATCTATTCTGGCAAATCAAACATCCCCTCCAGTCTTAGTTTTTAAATCTGAAGACTAATTAAGATACTAAATATCAGGGGTCTGATTATACATCAGGTACACCTAGAGAGCTTGCGGCTCCGTCTTCATGATGCAATCCAGCTCTGACAGCATCAAAGCGTATAGCACTGCTTATTTATCCACCGTACATCAGCGAGAGCGGCTCAATGCTGAACTTATGATTGCCAAGTGTAGTCATTCAAGAACGATATGCAATCATTTACACTACACTTCTCAAAAGGAGATGCGAAATGTGAACTGTTTGAAGCGCCTATTACGAACAAAAGTCACTTATTGTTGCTAAACGTACTGCATGAGAAGCGGAATGCACGTTCACACAAAAGAAAAGAATGGTTCAGAATAAAACGCAACAGTAACTGGCCACTTTTTCACATTGTTAGTTTCGGATCCATTTTTCCCATTCGTTTTCTGCAGAGACACTTCAGAAAATATTACAATAAAACTAATGCCATGAAACAAACCAAAAAAAAAAAAAAAAACAGACTATATTAAAGGCTGTTTTATACATTTGTTGTATTTTATATATATATATATATATACACAATGGTGTGAAAATTGTTGGCCCCTCTTCCTGATTTTTAATTTTTTTGCATGTTTGTCACACTTTAATGTTTCAGATCATCAAACAAATTTAAATATTAATCAAAGATAACACAAGTAAACACAACATGCAGTTTTTAAATGAAGTTTTTTATTATGGAAAACAAAATCCAAACCCACATGGCCCTGTGTGAAAAAGTGCTTGCCCCCTAAACATAATAACTGGTTGGGCCACCCTTAGCAGCAACAACTGCAATCAAGCGTTTGCGATAACTTACAATGAGTCTGTTACAGCACTGTGGAGGAATTTTGGCCCACTCATCTTTGCAGAATTGTTGTAATTCAGCCACATTGGAGGGTTTTGGAGCATGAACCGCCTTTTTAAGGTCATGCCACAGCATCTCAATAGGATTCAGGTCAGGACTTTGACTAGGCCACTCCAAAGTCTTCATTTTGTTTTTCTTCAGCCATTCAGAGGTGGACTTGCTGGTGTGTTTTGGATCATTGTCCTGCTGCAGAACCCAAGTTCACTTCAGCTTGAGGTCACGAACAGATGGCCGGACATTGTCCTTCAGGATTTTTTGGTAGACAGCAGAATTCATGGTTCTATTTATCACAGCAAGTCTTCCAGGTCCTGAAGCAGCAAAACAGCCCCAGACCATCACACTACCACCACCATATTTTACTGTTGGTATGATGTTCTTTTTCTGAAATGCTGTGTTACTTTTACGCCAGATGTAATGGGACACACACCTTCCAAAAAGTTCAACTTTTGTCTCGTCAGTCCACAGAGTATTTTCCCAAAAGTCTTGGGGATCATTAAGATGTTTTCTGGCAAAACTGAGACGAGCCTTTATGTTCTTTTTGCTCAGCAGCGGTTTTCGTCTTGGAACTCTGCCATGCAGGCCATTTTTGCCCAGTCTCTTTCTTATGGTGGAGTCATGAACACTGACCTTAACTGAGGCAAGTGAGGCCTGCAGTTCTTTGGATGTTGTTCTGGGGTCTTTTGTGACCTCTTGGATGAGTCATCGCTGCGCTCTTGGGGTAATTTTGGTCGGCCGGCCACTCCTGGGAAGGTTCACCACTGTTCCATGTTTTCACCATTTGTGGATAATGGCTCTCACTGTGGTTCGCTGGAGTCCCAAAGCTTTAGAAATGGCTTTATAACCTTTTCCAGACTGACAGATCTCAATTACTTTCTTTCTCATTTGTTCCTGAATTTCTTTGGATCTCAACATGATGTGTAGCTTTTGAGGATCTTTTGGTCTACTTCACTTTGTCAGGCAGGTCCTATTTAAGTGATTTCTTGATTGCGAACAGGTGTGGCAGTAATCAGGCCTGGGTGTCAGGTGTGATAAACCACAGTTATGTTTTAACAGGGTGGGGGCAAACACTTTTTCACACAGGGCCATGTGGGTTTGGATTTTGTTTTCCCTTTCAAAAAAAAAAAAAAAAACTTAATTTAAAAACTGCATGTTGTGATTACTTGTGTTATATTTTATTAATATTTAAATTTGTTTGATGATCTGAAACATTAAAGTGTGACAAACATGCAAAAAAAAAAAAATCAGGAAGGGGGCCAACAATTTTTCACACTACTGTATATACATACTGTATATGAAGTTTATTTGCAAAGACAGATAGCCTAGCTTTTTTTCATTTTCAAAAAAATTTTTTATGATGTTATCATGTTTTTATTGTGTTTCATTGTGTTAGCTAGCTATATTTTTTAGTTATTTTTTAACCTAATCAATATATATATATATATATATATATATATATATATATATATATATATATATATATATATATATATATATATATACACACACATGTATAGACACACAAACACACATTTAAATATATTTTTTTAAATTGTTACAAAACAATATATTTCAAATAAATGTTTTTTTTTTACATATTCTATTCATCAAAGAATTCTGAAAAAAGTGTCACAGTTTTTTTTATTTTTTTTTTAAAAAGAACATAATAATAATAATAATAATAATAATAATAATAATAATAATAATAATAATATTTCTTAGCAGTAAATCAGCATGTTAGAAAATTCAGCTTTGCATCACAGGAATAAATTCCATTTTTAAATATATTCAAATAGAAAATATTTATTTTAACAGTTGGAACTATTTCACAATATTACAGTTTTTTTACTGTATTTTTACACTCTTTGTTTTTTTACTTATTTATTTATTTTAGGTTTATACATTATCACTACCACAAAATGAATCATAATTCTGAGGTGTGGTTACAAGTGCTGACTTGGATTACTAAATGGACGCATTCTCTGTGCAATGTGAAAGTTTACTTTCTTCACTGAAACAACATTTGATTGAGGTGTCAAGCTTTTATTCCAGTGCTTGAGGCGAATGCTTTGAGTGCAAAGCAGATCAGAAGTTCCTTTTCTACGGGATCCACAAGAAAAGCGGTGGGCTGTGGGGGGTGTGGAGGGTCATAAAGAGAGAGGGGCATTTCTCGCACAGAGCCACAAATACCTCAGAGATGGTTAAAAATGATAGCATCAATCACCATCCCCCACTGACACCCTAAAGGTGCTCAAAAAATAAATAAATGTTGGCCTTTACACTGATTTGAGGCTGGTGTCTGCAAACCAGCCCATATTCTTATCACCACAAGAGGGTTTATAAAACTGGGCACAGATCAAATCACTGCAGCCAAAGTCTGCAAAAAAAAAAAAAAAAAGGTGCATACAGGGACGGAGAGTTCACAGCAGAAACATCTTTCAACTACTGAACCAATGCAATATGCTTTTCAAGAGCAGTTTGATTGATTCTCATATAGTCAGCTTTATTTTTCAGCTGTGTTCTTATTGTATTGTATCTGTCATACATTATTTTAAGTATGTGGAGAGATGGATGAATGGATGAATGGATGTTCTGTTGGGTAATTGTATGGAGCATCTGTAACAAGCTGAATGAAGCACAAAAAAAAAAAAAAAAAAGTCACAACACTAAAAAATGCTGGGTTAAAAACAACCCAACTTAGGTTATTTGGTAACCCAGCGGTGGGTAAATATTGGGCAGAACACACGCTGGGTTATTTTGACCCAGCTGGTTGGGTTAAACGTTTTTACCAACCATACTGGGTTGTTTAATTATTGTTTAAAAATTATTATATTGCTGGCTTAAAATAGGCTGGAAATTAAAAATCACACACAGAATTACTACAGGCAACAGCAATAATCAAAAGATGAACATTTATTATTAAGCAAGAACACGCATGGACAAAATACAAGACAAATTTAATTTATTTGGGTGAATACAGCATAGTTTACAATATTACATACATTTAAACTTTTTTAACAAGCATTTTAGAAATAAAAAAGGCACATTTAAAAGTAGCATTTTAATTTAAGTGTATTCAACCAT